>ML813118.1:67853-100353 GCA_009831015.1 Picea engelmannii
AATCTAATATGCCCCAATTAAGTGGTAATGAGCCAATATTAGGGCTTAACACCTTTGCTCTCCTAGACCTACAAAAATGATCTCTAGTTTCTTTTCTTTTATGAATTTCCCTTCTCATGTGCAAACTCCACCAACAATTATTTCTTCCATGTTTTCTCTGACCATGTTGATTGATGATATCTTCATACAACCCCTTTTCCCACCATGGTTCAGTTGAGAGTATTTTCATTTTGATTGCAACATTCCTCATGTTTCATTAGAGGAGGCTTACATGAGTAGGTTGATTGACCATTTCCTTCTTGATGTGTATGAAGCTTATTTTTTTTTATCCTATCCCACCTCACCTAATTCTCTTCATACCTTCTTATGTGGCTAGCACTCCCTCCTCTCCTCTAGTTAGTTGTGACAATTGGGATTTTCTATTTTAATGACTTCCTTTCTCACATGTTGGAATATTTACCCCCATTTACCATATAACATTGATTTGGAATTTCCTTTCCACATGGACCTTCCTTTTGAATATGGGAAAACAATATGCACTCTATAATCCTCATTCACATGGTTTGAATGTTTCATGATACCTCATACCCCATAACTCAAATTGGTCCTTGGTTCATAATTCATTAGTTAACTATCATTATTTCTTTGGTTTGGTGATTCTTTGTCGTCTTAGAGGAAAGGGGGGAACAAGTGCCACATGTCAATATTAAATTTGATATTGATTTGTCAAATGGATTGATTGATTTCAAGAGGGAGGATGTGTCTCATTGATCTACATTAATCGAATTTACCACGCATCTTGGCTTTGTTTTGAATAATTTGTTAGGTCGTGATGCATATCTTTGACCTACATCCTCCCTATCAGTGAGTGCTCTCTACACATGCTTCTACATGTATGTGTTATGAAACATTCCACATGGTGTTCTATGATTGGATGGTTAGGTTTATGTCCTTCATAGGCTCTTCTAGTGATGAGTAAACACACCTACCCATAATATAGTGCCATATCACCAATGTGGAACCTAGATGTGTTTCTCTTTGAATGATTCCCTTACCAATGGTAGTCTTCTCAACCATCTCCATCTGAAAACTATGGACCGATAGCACAAAGGTGTGGGGGGGATGTGTATAATATAAGGTAAAATTTATGTGTACAACTATGCAATGGTTCTCCTTCTTACTACTCCATTACTTCTACTCCTATAGTCAGTTATGCTAGAAGCTTCCCCTATGGTCAAACAAGTTCTTCTCAATAATCTCCTCTCCTTCTTCACTTATTTTGGAAGATCAAAAGGAACCATGAGTTACCTTTATGTGTGGAAATTATAAACTGAAATCGTTTCTTTTCTAAGAAAAATGGTATCTAGTATTTCTAAGATACAACAAAAATTGATGCAAATATATAGTATTATTCACTTTAAAAGTTGATGTACTACATTGATTATGAAACATATTCTGTTTTATTTTTACAACTACACAATTTGTTTTAGACTTAAAAAACCAATTTCACATTTTAATTGAAAGTCATTTTTATTTCAATTGATCCCTTATGAAAACATATACATGCAACTTTCAACCTCAATTATAGATATATTTTTGGTTCTACATTTTCAATACAATTTGTTTTAGACTTAAAAACCAATTTCACATTTTAATTAAAAACCATTTTTATTTCAATTGATCCCTTATGCAAACATGTACATGCAACTTTCAATCTCAATTATAGATATATTTTTAGTTCTATTCATTGTACATGTATATTTTTAGTTCTATTCAATTATAGATATAACAAATCAACCAATTTTACATTCTATTCATTTTTCAATCTTATGATAAAATAATTATAATAAATAAAATACAAACAATAACAAATCAACCAATTTTCCATTCATTTTTCAATCTTCCCACAAAATAATTATAATAGAAATAAGAAAATATAAAACATTTCATTTTCAGTCTATTCATATGATATATAGTGTATATAATTTAAAATAAAATAAAATGGATGGATCATATAAATAACATGGTCAAATAAAATACAAACAATAACAAATCAACCAATTTTCCATTATTTTTCCAATCTTATCACAAAATAATTATAATAGAAATAAGGAAATATAAAACATTTTATTTTCCATTTATTTATATTATATATATAATTTAAAAAAAATTAAAAAAATAAAAATAATAATCAATCTTCATTATAAGTAGTGTATGTATGATAATTTATAGAATTGGTGACTTGTTTCAATTGGATATCAATATGTTGGTGTTATTTTATTATTAAGTTAAAAGATGTTTTCTATAACTTAATATAAGGGAGATGTATAATTCCTTCCCTTTTATTTAAAAAATAAAAATTCCAATACCTTTACTCTAATGTCCACCTTTATATATATATATATATATATATATATATATATATATATATATATATATAAAGCATTTGAAAGTAAAAAAAATCTATGACTAAAATATTTCAATGGTGTGTTGTTTAGTATGAGGCAGATGTGTAATTCATTCCATGTTTAACATGGAGTTCACACATGATATTTAAAAAAATATTAATAAGAAAAAAATGTTCAATGTGGACCATATATCAAATCTAAAGAGAGTAGGATATGTATATCTCTCGTAGACTTTAGAAGTCAAATAACTGAAAGAATCCCTTCCCACAAACAAAAGTGTCTCGTACACCAATTTGGTGTCTACCTTGAAAGTAACATTAAAAATAAATTATTATAAATATTATAAAACAATTGAAAACATGAATTACCAATATACAAATCATCTATCCATTGGCTAGACCAGAGCCACTATTATAGTTGTTGATTAATTTTGTTAGTATGAGAGCAATTGACAAAACTAGGACATCAAGTTGGACGTGCGAAAGTGGTTATCGGGCATAACTAATAAAGG
The DNA here is from genome assembly GCA_009831015.1 of Picea engelmannii. Taxonomy (NCBI): domain Eukaryota; kingdom Viridiplantae; phylum Streptophyta; class Pinopsida; order Pinales; family Pinaceae; genus Picea; species Picea engelmannii. The sequence goes on from ML813118.1 coordinate 70,773, forward strand.
TTTTGTGTGGGTTTGAACTATTGCAAGATGAACGTGCCAGAGTGGTTATCTTTCAAGGCTTGAAATCATGTGGTTTTTGTCCGCGCAGGTTCGAATACCCTATTCTTTTGGATTTGAACTTATAACCTCTTATGTGGATTTCAAGCCTTATCATAGACAAATCAATTACAACATGTTCATCATCTGCCTACTTACCTTTTTGGGTAGGGATAGCTCACTTGGGAGAGCGTCAGACTGAAGGTCGTGTGTTCGATCCACACCCACCTCGAATCCTGCCGTCCACGTTTTGATATTTTTCTCTGATCCATATTTGTTTACATGTAACTTGGCTTGTGACATTGTTCAAATTAAACCTACACAAGACATATCATAGACAAATCAATTACAACATGTTCATCATCTGCCTACTTACCTTTTTGGGTAGGGATAGCTCACTTGGGAGAGCGTCAGACTGAAGGTCGTGTGTTCGATCCACACCCACCAGATTTTATACATCATCTATTTTAGAATCAGTGTTGTTTCATGATTTTGTTATTTTATTTTCTGTTAAAGGCTCCACTCCAGTAATACCGTTGTTTCATGATTTTGTTATTTTATTTTCTGTTAAAGGCTCTACTCCAGTAATACTGTTCCATTATCAGAAGCATTGCATGAAGCCGTTTAGCTCTCATAGAGAAAACATGTAAATCTCGCATTCGTGGGGCAACATTTTTGTATGGTTGTTCTGTGTTGTTGGGTTTGATGATCATAAATCTTATCGGATTTGTTTTTATAATATATGTTTTCTCTTAAGAGGTTATAAGTTCAAATCCAAAAGAATAGGGTATGTATACCTTTATAGACTTTACCTCTTGTTCCACAAACAAGGAGATCTCATACACTAATTTGGTGTGGCTTAGCCGTAACCTTAAAAATAGATGATAATGATAAATACATTTAAAAATACTTAAATTTGAGTACTACATTTTAAAATACTCATATTTTGAAAATTTATGTTCTAAAGTATAATATATTAAATTTTAATTTTAATTGAGTTTGTAAGTTCTAAAATATAATATATTAGAAAGGAAAATTTTAAATCAATATCTTTTTAGTTTTAAAATATAACTTATTAAATATAATTTTTTTACATAAATATTTACTTAATTAAATTTGTGTAGATTTATTTTAAATTTGAATTTAACAAACCATCAAATTATAAGTATAGAAAAATCCGTCTGGTGCTTCGCAACCACCTCTATGGCTAGGGGGAAACCCTAGCCGCCTTTCCTTCTACAGCTCGGCCCCTTGGCCACAGTTGTTCTCTTCCATGGCAGCGGCTTCCACCTGCAGCGGGCCCGGCTTCAGCCCTCGCAATGGCTCTGCTCATCCTGGTTCAGTTATTCATCCTTGCGCACCCCCTTCTCCCGGTCCTTTGGGTAGCGCCTTAGTTTCATATAGTGAGTTTGTTAAATCTCATCTTTCAGCTCGTTCCTCCCCCTTTGCTCCGTGCTCGGTCCAAGAAGCCCCAACGATTTCTCTTCTCATGGGTCAGGAAGCTGAAGATGAGGAAGTTTATTTTCGGGAAAATGGCTTAATCTGTCAGTTCAATGGGCTTTGGTTGAGGTTCGTGGATCTCAATGGCTGGATCACATCCCACTGGAAGCCTCTCATTAAGGAAGATTTGTTCATCCACCCATGCTCGAAAGGGTTCTTCATTGTTGAGTTCGATCTTGCAACAGATCAAGATCTGATCCTTGACTCTTGCCCTTGGTTTTGGGGAAACTCAAGTTTATGCATGATGGCCTGGACTCCTTGCTTCAATCCTCTGACTATTCTTCTTTCTTCTGCTCCAGTTTGGGTCAGACTTCTGAATCATCCCTTGCATTTTTGGGGTGAAAATTCTCTTAGAGATATTGGATTAGCATCAGGAAAGTTTCATTTCATAAGTAAAGAAACTAGAATTCATAGCATCACCTCATATGCCAGAATTTTTGTTGAAATGGATTTTAGCAAAGGGTTTCTAGCAGAAATTATTTTTGGCTACAAAAACTACTCCTGGACCCAAAAGATAGACTATGAAAGAATCTCCTTGCGATGTAGGTCTTGTTTTGAAACATAGCACATAGCAACTCAATGCACTAAGGGAAATAGGAAGGCGGGGAAGCAACAACGTAAATCAACCTGGTGAGATGGCTCTAATGAAGATCACCAACTAATTACTACAAACAAACGGAAATCTTCTCCAGGCCCAAATTCTTTGAGCCATGATTCCAAAGGCATGTCTACTCAGGAGACACCCTCGAATCATTCAATTATAGTCCCTCAATCGAAGATTAAAGATTCAACTCCTCTTGATCCCGGAACAGAAAGCTTTAATGCTTCAGATATTATTGATACAAGAATAGAAAGCAAGGTTATCCTCATCTCCCCACCTCTCTCAAGTTGGGCAGATGAGGCCAATAAATATGAAGTAGCACTGACAACTCCAAAGAAAGAAAGTTCTCTAGATCAGGAAAATATGGGGAAAATTGATTCAACAACAACTTCACCATCTGTCAAAGAAGTTTGGACAATGGTTGGGAAGAAGAAAAAGACATCACCAGTAACACAATCGAGGGTCAATCGAAGCTAGGCTCACAAGTCAACTAAAATGATGAGCACTTCCCCAACAAGATAACTTAAGAAGATAAGCTTAGATCTCGCCAGTAGAATCAAAGGAAAATGATGCTTCCTTGAGCTATGCTTCCCTTGTGTTGTTTCCTTGGGTTGTTGTTGTTCCCTTGTAGTTGTTCCCATGGGTTGTTCCCTAGTAGATTAAGTGAAATGTTATATCTATGTGATGTTGTACGGTTGTTTTGACCTTAACCCAAATGACTTGAATTCTCTAATAAAATTACCCATTTCAGTTTCAAAAAAAATAAAAATTTATAAGTATACTTTGTTTTTAAAAAGAATCAATAATAATATAAAATTAAATAATAATAAAATTTACATTTAAAAAAATTAATTCCTTTCATAAATACAAGTTTAAAATAAATTTACTTTAATTAAATTTCTTATAAAAACAAAATAAATAGATTTTTTTTTAAATTAAATAGTCACGCCCGGATTGTCAAAGCAAAAATAAATAAATAAAACTCATTTTCTACATTGGCACGTTAGTTGTGACCTTCAATGCAATGACTAGGTGCTTATGAAGGAATGTGGGATGACTACGAGCATGGCATAGGTCAACGAGGTTAATTATTAAATCTTGTAATGTTAGGAGGATATCAATGTTAGTGCAACAAGAGGGGCTCATTCTATATATAATTTATGAGGGGTTCATTTTATATATAATTTATTGTTGGCTAGGGGTTTTAAATTTACACATTGACGGTATGTAAACTAATGTTACTGCAGGAAGAGGGGCACATTCTATCTATAATTTATTGTTGGTTAACAGTTTCAAATTTACACATTGATGGCACATATATAATTTATTGTTGGTCAACGGTTTCAAATTTACACATTGATGACACACATAGATCATCCACTACAACTAGGAATTTTGTGGACAATGCAAACTATTATGTTCTCACCAATGGAATAACCATAGGTAGATCCTCCAGTACCTCCACCAGAAATGACATGCATAGGGAAAGTTCACATTGGGCCTTGATCCCAAATTTGAACAAGGGTACCCATTCAAGCATAAAGAACAAAATTTATTTCCGTGAAGGAACTACGTTCACGAAACATACCTTGAAGCAATTACCATGGGAAAAACCTTGAAGAGGGAGAAGTTGGAAGGGTTGAGAGACTTTAATAGGAAGATACAAGAGGAAAGTTTATATTGGAGGAAGAAAGCAGATGAGCGGGAAAAAGAACTTGATAAATGCTAGTACTCCTTCACCACCATGAGGTAAGAATTAGACAGAAGCATATTGTGGCTCATGTAATTAATGGATAAATCACTCAACTAGATAATTAGCAAGAGGAGAGGTTCATCGAACTGACTATTAATCTATACTAGGACTTAGTAGTGAAGGAAGAGGCCTTGAAGAAGATACATGAAATTGTCCAAGAGACCAAGCAAGCCCCTTATATTGCCACTATGGAATCCAACACTGTGAAGAGTAAAGCATCGTAAACTCCCCTTACAAGATCCTTCATCAAGCTTGTTACCCCCCCAACCTAGGGGTACCTAAGGAGATGATGTCTTGAGGCTTTCAAGTAGCATACATGGAGTGTCGAGAGCCAAATGACCGATGAAGTTCACATTGACCAGATAGAGCCCCTCCTCTCCACCACACCACATCACCACTCATCGTCAACAACATAGCAACATCCACCACACTAGCTTGGCCCACATAATATAGTAGGTCTTGCTTCATGAGGTAACAAGTCTATTCTCATGGTAAGTGTCATCTTAAGAATTGAAGCATTTGAACATGTCACAAAGAGTCCTTTCTTGATTATGGAACGTTTATATCTTTTTCCTTATTTCACCTTGGTGGTCGGCATGGTATCTTAGTAAGTTTGTCACCCTCAAGAAAAGGGTTGCTACTGGGGGGGTCTCCTTGAAGGTTCATCGTACCATTCCTACTCATACTTACCGCTTTCAACACTTCTTCCCCTATATTTCCTTATCTTTTGTTTTTTTGGGTTTATTGACCCCAAGAATGGCTTGTACCTCATTTCATGGGAAGAAGGGGCTAAAGGCCCAGAGGTGTTGTAGCTAGCACTGTAAAAATAAAAAAAGCCATAATTCATCCTTCTAGATGCTCGCCCTAAAAGTCCTAAGGGCCATGAAATGCTTCTCTATAAAAATAAAATATTTTTAAAATAAAATAAATAAATAAAATATCTCACTTGACGGGGGAATGCATTGCGATGTTCTTTAATTTATAGTTCACGTAGCACTCAATGTGTTATAACTTCAAGTGGCATTGTGATGTTCTTTTTCTTTCCATTACACTACATTACACATAGTACTCAATGTTCAGATCATAAAAAAACAAAAAAGAAAGGCAAATAAAGGGCTTGGAAAAATGTTGCATTGCAAACGAAGGGATGTAGTGCACCCTCCACAAAGGGACTCATAAATGAGACAATATGAGCCCTTGATATGTCAAGAACCCCATGCCCAAGAGTACTTCCCCCAACCCACTTCATACTCACTACATGGTCTAGAGAGGGTCTTCTTGGGAAAAAATCCTTGATTGGGGATTGGCCTACCCAATAGGTCACCATGACACCCCTCCCATTCATATATATGAATGGATGATGTGTTTGAATTAAAATGTATTGAAATTTGTATAGCAAAGTTGGAGGGTGCAGTTTGAACTCAACATTGATAAAGCAAGTAAACAGAAGCCTTGAGCCCAAATCTAGACATGGGTACCCATTCAAGCATAAAGAACAAAATGTGTTTCTGCAAAGGATCCATGTTGATTAAATGGATAGGCGATAGGCCTACTATTTACATATCAAAGAGGAAGGATATGGTTTGTCAATCTACATCGATCGAATGGCCTATGTATCTCAACTTAGTTTCAAAAAATTTGTTAGGCTACAATGCACATTTTCAGCCTGCATCCTCCCCATTAGTGAATGGTCCCCATGCATTCTTCTACATGTATGCATTCTGCAACATTTGACATGGTGCTTCATGATTGGATGGTTGGGGCTATGTTTGTCAAAGGCTCTGCTAGTGGAGGGGAAACACGCCTACCCATCATCTAGTGCCATATCACCTATGTGGAACCTAGATGTCTTTCTCCCTGAACGATTTTCTTGCCAACAACGACCTTCTCAATTGCCTCCATCTAAAAATCGTGAACCAATAGCACAAAGGTATGTGGAGGTTGTCGATAAGATAAGGTAAAATTCTCTCCTACAAGTATGCAACAGTTCTCCTTCTTACCACTTCATTACTTCTACTCCTACAATGCATTATGTTAGAGGCTTCCCTATGCTCAAACAAGTGGTTCTCAATATGCTCATCTCCTCCTTGCGTTCTTTTGGATGATCATAAGGTGCCTTTCTCTTTGGAAAGTATAGACTAAAATCAATCATCCATTTCAATATGGATATACGCTACTGGTTTATGGTTTATAAAATAGTCCATATGTACCTCATACCAATACTTTGCTCTATCATCTCCTCCACAGAAACAATTAACGTAGAAACAAAAGTCTCAAAATAACACGGAATTCACTTGCGGGAACACGTTTACGTTCTTCACCTTTTGACAGAAATTTAGATATAGAATTGTCGGGCAGCAACAGTAGTAATACAAATGCCTTTACAACGTGGACGTGCCCGAGTGGTTATCGGGCATGACTAAAAATCATGTGGACTTTGCCGTTCGAATCCTGCCGTCCATGTGGACTTCATTTCAGATCCATATATATACGCTATTCTACAACTATATTTCTCAGTTACTTTATATATATATATATATATATCGTGCAGGGATAGTTCAGTTGGGAGAGCGTCAGACTGAAGATCTGAAGGTCTCGTGTTCGATCCACGCTCACCGCATTAGCCATGATAGCTTTCAATTGGATACGTCAACCTCCATTTTCTTGAGCAATATATAATCTGAAATTCGAGGGCACTTATATCTTTTGAATGGCTCGCTGGAAAAAAAGGTCCTAATTCTATCATGGAATGTCTAATCAGATAGATTTAAAAATTAGAGTTTTTGTTCAAAGATTTTTAAAATCATGTATTAAACTTCGTTTACAGAAAAATAGAAAAACTTTTTTGAAATTTTCAATTTACCTCTTTCAAAATTTTGGTCTATTTTGATCGAAACATCATGATATGATGTTCTTTTTTTTTTAAAGTAAAAAGGATGGGACCTGTTATATTAGCATAAGAAAAATACCATAACTATTTGCGATGCTAGTTGTCCCGCCTAAATAGGAAACCGAGACAACTGAGCATCCCTTGCCATGAGTTTCCCAGCTAACAAAATTAACAACGTGTCGTTCTGTCCGAAGGAAACCAGGACTATCACTCATGTAGTTTAAACTGTATGCCATGCACTGGTAATAAGAAAACTAAGAACTAACTGGACCAAAACCTAATTCAGAACAGAAAAAGCAATTTCTAACCATGAACAACATTGAACCTTTTAGCATGCACGCTTGTCCTCATCCTCGTGCTGTCGCCACCCTGCTGGAAGCGCGTAAGCCTACGCACACGTTGGGCATTGCCGCTTTGGAAGAGTTCTGGAGTGAGCCGCGAAGAGCAAGTCGAGTCTTTGGTCAATACGAGCGAGGCGAAAGACCTGGTCATCCAACAGACTCCTCAGCTCAAAAATGAGAGTGAGGTATCCCGAGTCAGTGAAGAGTGGCTGCTCCTGCCTGTGGCTATCGATGGACGCTGGGGGAATGGTCTCTGTTGCGTCGTGATGCGTATGCACCTGTTGGTTGTGGGCTTGTAGCGCTGCCTCCACGGGTGAGTCGGGTGGAATCTCCTCTTCTATATAGCAGGTGGTGTAATGCTCCTCTAAGCTGGTGGCTTTGGGGCCAAGCGAAATGCTCGCAGGCCTGGCTTGCTGTCTGAACCAAACTCGGAAGGTGGATTCCAATTATCCGGCACTGTGAACAGAGTGTGCTCAGGGAAGCTTTGCAAGTCCTCCTCCGGGGTAACTTCTTCCACGTACACCATTGGAGGTGTTCATGGTCTCGTGCACCTTCGGATGGTTGCCATTGCTACCGCCTTCTCGAAATTCTTTTTTCTTTGGCGTCGTGATTTGACCGTGTACCAGGCGGCTCCCCTGCACAGCTTCCCTCTCGGTCTGGGCATGGTGGGGATCCCGTAGATGACCAGGATTCCTATCAAATGGGCCGCTCTGCTCCATAGCTCTAACGGGGCCACAGGGTAGTGTTGTTGTTCCAGTGGAGTGGACGAAATGCTGGTGAAATGTTGTTGTTCCAGTGGAATGGATGCTTCGAAGGGCGAATGTTGCTCTGCTTTGTCGAATTGGGTGAAAAGGAGGAGAGCTAGCATGACCGCCGTAGCCATTAAAACCTGCTGCTGAGTGTGCTGATGGCTAGTACTATTCCCTTGCGCGAAGGGGCTCATCGCATGAGTGTGGCTGCGCTGGTCCGTGGAACATTAAAGGTTGAGGGGATGGTGGCCGGTAGATGCATTAATACCGCGTCCTGGCCTGCTCCCGCGTGGCTCCATCGCGCAATGTGGCACCCCATCTGGGGAACATCATGATATGATGTTAATTAGCCCATAAATATATATATTTATGTTGGCAACATAGACTAAATTATAGAGAATGTTGGATCATAATACATAACTAAATTATATATTTATGTTTGCAACATAGACTTAAAAAGTGATACCATTTTTTTTTTTGTGTTTTGTAGTTTGGATAAAGGTTTATTATTATTATATTTTTAAATTTATTGGAAAATAAATAAATGTATTCTAATATTTTTTCAACCTGAGTTATCCTTGATATATGAGTAGATTGTGATGGTTGTATTGGTTATAAATCCAATCATTTGGGAGTGCAATTTTGAGCAAGGACAACTCATTAATTTTGGTATGATTTTGATTCTCTTAACAAATATATAGAGTTGTAGATTGAAGGGACAACTATAAGAATAAGGCGAAGGTAATTGCATTACAAAACTACAAGTTCATTTCTAGAAAAATGGCCAACAAATATAATCTCATCAATCAAGAGTGAGAATTGTTCCATTTATTGGTCATTTTGATTTGGTTTGAACCAACTATTTGTAAACTTGGACGTTGTTTTCTAATGTTAATAGTTTTTTTCCCTACTTCACTCTCTGCATATAGTTTGTGCATGACATCTTTTTTTTCTGTATCACATCAATAATATCAATCATGAAATGTTGTAAATAAATTCCTATGAGAAACTATACCAATTCATAAATAAATTTCCATGAGAAGCTATACCAATTCATAGTAATGATGCCTCTAACACATTAAACAAAATAAACAAAAGTTAAGTTTGTTTTCATTCAACTAAGAAGGGACTAGTAAATAAATTTCCATGAGAAGCTATACCAATTCATAGTAATGATGGATCTAACACATTAAACAAAATAAACAAAAGTTAAGTTTGTTTTCATTCAACTAAGAAGGGACTAGTTGCTTTGCAACTATCTCACTTGTTTTCTTTAAACATCGTTGACTTGATCACCTATGTAACGAGTGTAGGATTTATATGAATTGTTTCAACTATTGTCAACCTTTGATTCACATATATAACTCAAATTATTTGTTTAAGGGAATTGTCACAACATTTTGTCTTATAGTCAACATTGTTTTTACAATACCATGTGTGAAAGAGCCACATTGTCAAATCTTATAAATCTATGGATGGGAAATGAAGATATTTATATTACCTTGTGGGAGTGTGCTCTATGGATACTTTTAGATGGGAAATATAATTTATTTATATTAAATAAATAATAAGGATGGGAAATGATTTTTTCTAACAGTGGTATCTTATTTTTCCAACAAAATATAAGGTATATGTTTTCTTTTTGTGTGTGCAGGTGCTAAGTACCTTAACGATGGAATTTCATTCCAAAAACTTGTATACTTCTAGAGAGCCCGTTGTTAATTGTGCGGTGTATTTTTTGAAAATTTATAATATTAATTTTATATATTTTTTAAAATTATATAAGTCAACATATCCCTGAAATTGCAACATCTTTTCTTCGTGCAGGCTAAGAGGGTCTTAACATGATAAGTGTCGCAAACATTGTTTCAAGTGTCGTATGCACTTCACTAAGTCTTTCATTCACTTTGATAAGTGTCGCAACCTGTTGACACCATGAAACACATTTGTCACAATCCCTATGATAGTTTTGAAGAGAAAACCCACCATTTGAGGTCTGGAACCACACCTTTTACTTGGAAAATTTAACCATTTTTGGGAATTTATGAAGGGTGATGCTCCCCTACTCATGCTTAGGAAGCGTCAGAACTCCCCCTTCCTTTCTTAGGGGGGACCAGTGATGCTCTGTCTCTAACTCAAAGGGAGCGCCAGTTTGATTAGAGAAAAATATGGTGCATCCAGACTTTTCTTAAGGGAGGAGGTTGTTTTGGGTCAAATCCTATCGTATGGTACTATCTTAGGATCAAATCCCAACACACAGAGCCATATCCTCAAACACTTCCCTTATTATTTCATGGTGGTTGAGCCTCCCAATCCTATAAATTGCAGGTACTTCCATGGTAAAAGGGGGAGGAAATTGTTGAAGTATCATCATTATGATCGTAAGAGATTCATGCAAGTGGTTGGACGAGGAGAGCTTGGAGAAGTTATTGCATTGTCCAACATGATTTGTAAGTAATTTCCATTGGCTTTCCAATTAATATAAACTTGGCATATTCCCTTTAAGTTCATGTGTTCTACATGTGTTTTTCTATTGTTGTTTCAATCTTTGTATTTCGCCCAGAGTATTTTGGTTTGTCTTTGACTTTGTTTGCTTGAGATTGAAATTCATCACTCATTTCATTCCCTTATTTGAGTTTGCAAACTTCTCCTAGTTGTGAAATTGTATGGTCCCCTTGGGTTAACAATATATCTTGGTTCATCCTAACTTTCACCCGTTTGATCTTCATCTCACAAAATTTTTCAGATTGTTTGACTTTTTAGGAGTTTTCATCAACTAGAGTTTGCAAAGGTTGTTTGGTATTGAGCCCTTTTTGTCTTTGTTGAAACATCTCGCTTTTTGAATGATTAAGACTCTCTTGTTTTCCGCAACCCATCCTTGAATATTGATTATTGTTGCTCATTTTTTGAGGATTTTCAAGAGTGTTTGTCTTCTTTCTCTTTTACATCTTCGAGTCCTTGACTGAAAATGCTATCTCATACTTGATTTCTTTCATTTCTTGTCAATTTTTTGAATGCACTTTGTTCGACACCAAACACGGAGTTAGTCAAGAAAAGATAGCCAAACTCTTTGCATAAGGAATGGGAACTACCTTCTCAGTCTGCATGAACTCCTTAACCAGTACCACCTCATAGTCGTCTAGCGAAAAAACGGTTAAACTCTCCTTCCGAGTCCACTCCCCAAGATTCAAAGGAAGGTTCTTGGCTATGCCAACAACCTCTTGTTCACCTCACTTTACCTCCTTGAAATAGGTGCACACCTACTCAAATTCTAGTCCAAGTCTCTATGCAACATCCATTCTCATGAAGTTGTGAGTAGCATTGCTATCCACCATGGCTAACTTTGATTTCCCATTGAATTATGCTTGAACACAACTAAGTCTTGTCACGTCGGGGTCTTGACTTGTTGTATTGTCTGCCTCCATGCACCCAAAACCTATAACACTCCTACAAATGGGTTATCCACTTTCGAGTGCTCATTTTTTTCTTCAATGAACAATTCTTAGCATAATGCTCCTTCACACATATCTGAAACGAAATCGTTTTTTTCTCCCTTTACGAATCTGCCTACCTGGCATTTTCTTCACTAGCTTTGGATTCCTTAAAATTTCCCATGTCCTTTGTCTTCTTGCCTTGCTTCTCACTTTGTGGGTCTTCACTTCTCCTAGGACCTATCTTGGCTTCATCTTTGAATTCAAACAGTTTTTCCGCCACAGTCTGCTCTAGCAAGAGTGTGCACATTCTGGCATTGGAATTCACTTTGTTCCTAGGACATATCCTTGATCTCCAACATGAGGCCAATGAACTCCTTGATATCGATCTGGATCTTACCAACATGCTTAAAGACAAAAAATGATTTCTTATGATCCAAGCTCGGTTTCTCGGACCAAACTATGCTTTTAAGGACGTCTTCATCTCTGCCCAATTTTCGATCTTCTCTATGGTTCAACCAACTACTGAATCTTCCACCCGGTTTCTCCAAAAAAATTTCACAATCCCTTTCCACCGTGTTTCTCCACAAAAATTTCACAATCCCTGTCAAGAACAGTACAACAACGTTTACCTTGGCTTTATCTGGACTTATTTTCAATTGCTCCAAGTACTTCTCCATGTCCCAACAAAATTTTCCCAACAACTTAGCATTGTAGCTACCATCGTATGGTTCATGTTATTTCATCTTAAAACTTATTTTCATGACGGATGAGCTTGGCCCAGTCATTGCAACCCGCTTTAACAATTTAATGGTATCTTCCAAAGCATCCTATATTGTCTTGAGTTTGTCTTGGACATCATCGATCAGTGTGTTGGTGATCATATTCACATTTGCATGGCTCTCCCGCACATCCTCATTAAACTCATGCAACAATCTGCTCATCTCAGCCTCCAAACGTTCAACCTTCTCACCTTGTTCATATATTGTGTTCTTCGTCTGTTTTATTTTCTTCTCTAGAGAAATGAGTTGGTACTTCATCCTGAATATATTTGGATCCTTATTTGTGCCACTTTCTTCTACATGCGACCCATCCATGTCTGAACTTTTAAGTATCTTCACCGTTTGTGCAAGGTGTCAATAATTTACTTCAAGAATTCACCAAAATTTGTGACCAAATATTCACTCAAATCGGTTGACTTCACTTTGCAACTTCAACTATCCCAAATTGGGTCCTTAACCTGCCTAACCCTGTGATGATCCTATTAAAATCCTTCAACTAGGCCATCCCAGTTTTCTTCCTTCACAGTTCGCAATCAAACCCTCCGAAGGTGTGCCTTGGGACAATCACCAAACTTGTGATGAAACCGACTTCCTTCAAGTATGTTCTTCCCCTCTGTCACAAATGATCAATATGCTCTAATACCATTTGTCATGAAGGTGAAGGATAGTGAAGAGTTTCTACAAAATGTCTCCACTAAGTTGTTCGCAACCAGCTCCGATACCATCTGTCATGCCCTCACAATTGACGCCCGAGGTGAAACTGACTTGGCACACCCAAGTCACCCGACAACCTGAGATTCATGTGACACTGTAACTTGAGATTCATGTGACATCGATCCGCGTATAGTAATAATTAACAATGAATAAATTGGACTGGTGAAAGAAAAGCATAGCACGAAGTCGTTTAGAGAAAACATACAATTCTCCGAACCAATGGTAGCGCTGATCAGAACGGTTCGTGTTCGAGGTTTAGATCAGATCTTTGTGATTATAAACCCTAACCTAGTTTTTTGAACTTTGTAATTGCACTCAGACTATATATAAAATCATGTTTAACATCACCAAGACGGAACGACATTCTGAAATTCATCAGTAATATATATTCTGAAATTCAACGGCATTTATATCTTCGATAGCATGCAAGCCTAATCCAGGCTCCTGTACAAATATTTTTGAATGGCTCGCTTAAAAAAGGGGTCAATTTGGTAATTACGTCGATGTGTATGATAATTACGTCGATTTAAAACTCGATTAAACAATCTTTTAATCAAAAATAAAATAGAATAAAAGTAGAATATTCTTAATCTTGTCAATCAAATTAAAAGCTAAAACTGTCTGTTAGTCATTACGGTTTTTGATTAGCACGGTTTGCCAATTATAAGTCAGTTTTTTCAAAATCGTTATAGTTGCACGTTCCGTTATTTTTAGCATCTTTGAAATTCGTTCGTTTTTAACTTTCATAGAGAGCCTGAAAATTAGAAGGAAAAGTCCTTCAATTGGCTCAGAAATGTTATGGGAAATTGGAAGTTTTTTGAGAGCTTCAACATCAAGGAAATAGTAGCTTGGTAAGTTTCAGAAATAGAAAACCTTAAATTAAAATGTAAATATTTTTATTCCATTATTACAAATATTTTAATTATATTTATTTAAAATATCACTATAAAACAAAGACTAAACTACACTAAATATTATTTAAAATTTATTTAAGTAAAAACACTTAATACTACTCACTTTGTAGTTGTGGATATGGAAAACTTTTAATGCATGTATGTTTTCCTTCAAGCCCATACTAAATGTTAAAATTGCAAATGCAGAAAAACACAATTCACATATGATAATCAGTTAAATCACATAGATAATACACACAAAGATTTCACGTCGTTCACCCAAAGGTTGGGTTATTCATATCATGGAGATTACAACAGCTTCACTAATACATCTCTCACTCTGTCCTCTCCCCTTTGTCTCTACGGGCTTACATAAATTTATATACATTTACACTAGAAACTGATTATTAAATGTAATCTCATCCATATTCTAACTTGGTCTTATTTAGTTGCAACCAACGCAGAATAATAGGATCTAAATCTATTCTTGGGAATTCGTTGTCACAAAATTCCAACAATATCAACCTTACCACAATTAACTTCATACCTTGCTCCTTTCTTTTGTTCATCACCATTTCTGCAAGCCAAGAGAAGCCAAGCACCATCATAGCTTCTCTAAAATTATTGGTTTTGTGAACATGTATGCGCAGTTCTCTTTTGTAAGCACTTTCTCAAGAGAGATACCACGTTCATCGATGACCTATCTTACAAAATGGTACTTGATAGGTATATGTTTTGTTTTACTATGGTGGGTTGGATTCTTAGCCAAGTGAATATCACTTTGACTATCACAAAGTAACTTTGTCCTGCATCCTTCCAAACTCACCAAACAAACCTTTCAACCAAACTGAGCCGCTTTGCAAGCATGTGAAGCAGCTACATATTCTGCTTCTGTAGTGGATAAAGAAAGAATGTTTTATAGCTTTGACATCCAACTAGTAGCTCCACCTGCAAGAGTAAAGATATACCCTGAAGTTGACCTTCTCTTGTCTAAATCACCTGCAAAATCAGAATCAACATATCCACAGACTAATTCACAACTAGTGTTATAAGTGATACAATAATCATTTGTGCCCCTTAGATACCGAAGCACCCATTTCACTGTTGCCCAGTGCTCTTTACCTAGACTTTCCATATACCTACTGACAACCCCAACTGTATGTGAAATGTCTGGTCATCTACTAACCATTGCATACATTAGACTTCATACTGCATTAGCATATGGTATTCGAGACATATATTCATTTTCTTCTTTTGTACTAGGACATAAACTTGAATAAACCTTAAAATGGGAAGCCAAAGGAACTAAAATTGGTTTCACATCGTTCATACAAAACCTCAAAAGTATCTTCTCAATATACTTTTGTTGTGACAACCAAAGCTTACCATTCCTCCTGTCTCTGAATATCTCCATGCCCAAAATCTGCCTTGTTGTTCCTAGATCTTTCATATCAAACATCCTAACCATCTAAACCTTTAACCCATTGATCTCAGTTATTCTTTTGCTTGCTAAAAGAATATTGTCAACATACAATACTAAGATAATGAATATGCCATTATTCAATTTCTTAAAGTAGACACAATGATCATACTCACTCGTATAATTATGGCTCACCATGAAAGAGTCAAATTTTGTGTACCATTGTCTAGGAGACTACCTCAGACCATACATTGATTTCTTGAGTCTACAAACAAATTTTTTGTTGCGATTATGAACGAACCCTTCAAGTTGTTCCATGTAAATTTCATCATCCAAATATCCATGTAGGAAGGCAGTTTTAACATCCAGCTGCTCCAAATCCAAATCAAGTAATGCAACTAATGCTAACACAATTCAAATTGAAACAGACATAACAACTGGTGAAAAAATCTCATGAAAGTCAATACCTTCTTCCTGAGAATATTCTTTTGCAACCAGTCTTTCCTTGTACATTTCCACCTTATCATCAGCACCCTTGTTCAACTTGTAGACCCACTTGCAACCTATAGTTTTCCCGTCTCTTGGAATTTCTAGCAGGTCCCATGTGGCATTCCTCTCTAATGCCTTTATTTCATCCTTCATTGCTTCTTTCCATTTATCATTGTTAGAACCCATCACAACTTCCTGATAGCACAAAGGTTCATCATAATTAGTACTTAAAAAAATTGATGAAACAAAATGATCATACCTTCTTAGAGGATTTATGACCTAAGTAGACCTTCTTAGGGAAGTTTGTGGCTCATCCACATTCTGTTGATTGTTATCATCAACCATGTTTTCCTCTGCAGGAAACTCTTCATGAACATCTTCATAAACTTGTTCATGTTCACTTTCATTTGTATTTGAACTGGTTTCAAACTGAATCTGTTGATACTTGGGTATTTCTTCCTATTTCATTTGAACATCTACATCTGATTTGATGAGAGATGATTCATCAAATATTACATCTATGTTAATGGTGATCTTGTGGGCAGTGGGATCCCACAAGTTGTACCCCTTAATACCATCACCATATCCAACAAAGATAAGCCTTTTTTTTTATTTTGGATCTAATTTAGAGCGTTGATGTTTTTGAATTAGAGCATAGGCTTTCCAACCAAAAAATTTAAGATTAGAATAATTACAAGGGTGACCTTTCCATACCTCTTCAAGAATCTTGCATTCTATTGTTGTTGATGGTGATTGATTCACCAGATAACAAGTTGTAGTTATTGTTTATTCCCATAGTTCCTACTACAATTTTGTGTTACTAAGCATACTCCTTCCTCTCTCTAGAAGAGTTATGTTCATGCGTTCAACAACTCCATTCTACCGAGGAGTATAGGCAGTGGTTTTATGCCTATCAATCCCAAACTCCTTGCAATAGTTCTCAAATTCCATTGACATAAATTCACCTCCATTATCATTTATTAAACATTTAATGGATCTACTAGTGCTCTTTTCTACCAAATCTCTAAATTGCTTGAAAATAGTAAATATATCATCCTTTCTTTTTGACATATAGATTTAGAACTTCCTAGAAAAATCATCTATAAAAGTTACAAAATATGATGATCCTCCATATGAAATAGTAGGGGATGGTCCCAAAACATCAAAATGGATATAATCAAGGATTCCTTCACCAGTGTGTCTTTTGGTTTTAAATTTTTGCTTATTCTGTTTTCCATAAATACAGTTCTTGCAGAAATCTAACTTTAAAGACTTTAGACTAGGAAGTAACTTGTGATCGGATAATACCTTCAATCTTATTTTTCTCATATGGCCCAACTATTGATGCCACGGTTGAACATAATCACTGTCATTCTCAGATACAGTTGCCGCATGATCTAACTCAGTTCTTCCTTCTAACAGAAACAGGTTTCCGACCTTCTTCGCCTTCATGACCAGTAGGATTCCTTTGTAGACCTTCATAACTCCACCTTGAAAAATACTCTTATATCCTCCAATGTCTAAGACTCCCAAAGAGATTAGGTTCTTCCTTAGATCAGGTACATGTCTTACATCATTTAGTATTTTAACAGTTCCATCAAACATCTTAATTTGAATGTTACCAATTCCCATAACTTTACATGATATATCATTTCTCATGTAAGCAATTCCATCATCTATAGACTGGTAAGTAACAAACCAATGCCTATGAAGACATGCGATTTGAAGCACTAGAATCTAATAACCATTGTTGATCATGACGTGAAGCAATATTAATTGATAAAACTTCATCATTCATACTTGAACCTCTTGTTGAACCTGTTTCGGTTGCATTTGCTTCCTTCGTCTCTTTTGGAGGGTCTTCTTTGGAGGCTTGTTGTCTCTTCCAACAATCCTTCTTCAGGTGTCCTTATTTTCCACAAAATCAACACTTAAGCTTGTTCGTCTTTCTCTTCGACTTTGACCAAGAGAAATCCCTCTGAACATCTCCTCTTTCCTTAGGTCTGTCTCTGACCATCATAGCCTCAGATGTAGAGGTTTCTGAATTGGATTTCTTCCTTGTTTCCTCAGACAGTAGTGCTCCAACAATAACATCAAACTTAGTACTTTATGTTGAACTAAAAATAATAGAGATAACAAAGTGATCCCATGACTCAGGAAAAGAACATGATAATGTAATCGCCTTATCTTCAGATTTGAATTTCACTCTAATGCTAGTCAACTGGACTAAAAGAATATTAAAAGTATTTAAATGATAAAATATTTTCATACCTTCCTTCATGCACAAAATGTACAATTGCCTTTTCAGGAAGATCGTGTTCCTCAAATATTTCGTCATATACAAGATTTTCAGCTTCATCCACAAACCGACTGTTGTCTTCTCTGAGACAATGTTGAACAAAACATCACCAACCAAACACAGACGTATGGAACTCAATGCTCTCACATTGATCTCATCCTAGTCTTCATCTGTTGTGGTCGAGGGTTTCTTTTCTTTTCCCAAAAGCGCCTTCACCACGTCTTGTTGCATAAGAAGATCGTGCATCTTAACCTTCTAGATCTTGAAATTGTTCTTGCCATTGAAATTCTCAATTTCGAATTTAGCACTCTGAGTTTTCTCCATTAGCAGAAGAAAAAATTCCAAAACACCATTGCTTATAATAACAAAGGCCCTTTAAAAAATATGAGGAGGAATAATGGTATAAACTCCACAAGGTTTAATAAAAAAGTTTAATAAAAACCGTTTACCAACCTAACTTAACCTTTTATTAAAAAATAAGATTCACCTTTTTTAATTTACTTTATACCTTTTACATACTATATTTAATTCAAAATATAGTAAACCTTTTAAAAACATCCTCCATGTGACTTGACTTGTTCACATTTTTAAAAAAGGAAATTCAATTTTGAAAAAAACCCAAAATTCTTCATATCTTAACCTTTTTAAAAAAACTATATGAATATTTCCTTGGGAGATCGACGCTCCTGGGAGTATTGGAAGGGAGTGTTATCTTGAACAATAAGCCCTCCTTGAGTGTGGATGGGGGAGCGCTAGTGCTCCTAGACTATGTATGGGGGAGCGTCGACACTCTGTGGTGCATGATACGAGTGCGCGTAGTTCACGAAATTTTCAATTTCATAAGTGTGAGGGCATCGGTGTGCCTCTAACACTGCATAGGGAGCATCAATGAATTTCTAATAAATTTCCTTCTGCGCCACCTAGTCAATTCACCTTCTTGCACCAAAGATCTCGCCTCACGGATCTCCAACGCAGCTCTGATACCAATTGTTAGAATTGCAAATGTGGAAAAACACAATTCACATATGATAATCAACAATCACACAGATAAGAAACACAAAGATTTCACGTGGTTCACCCAAACGTTGGGCTACATCCACCAAGCATAGGTATCAGTTGTCTTATTATTCAGATCATGGAGATTACAACAACTTCACTAATACATCTCTCACTTTGTCCTGCCTCTCCCCTTTGCCTCTATGGGCTTACATAAATTTATATACATTTACACAGGAAACTGATTATTAAATGTAATCTCATCCATATTCTAACTTGGTCTTATTTAGTTGCAAACAACACAGAATAATAGGATCTAAATCTATTCTTGGGAATTCGTTGTCACCAAATCCCAACACTATACATGAAAGTTGAATAAATCAATACTCTATCCATGGAAATGATTTTCTCCAATTTGTTGTGGCTATCAACCAATCATATCATTGACTTTTATTGTATTTTCATATTACAAGAGTASTASTATTTATCTTTTTCCAATGAGAAAAADAATARTRCTTCAAATTTACAAAGATGYTTGAAGTTTATATAWGTAAAGTTTAATTTWAAAAAKATRTTAAAAWTTTTGTATATGTATTTTCAATTTTGTTTCTCATTTTCTAATCAAATCTTTAKMGATATTAAAGTTTTAATATTGTGTTAAATATATTCATATAATTATTAGTACAAATTAAATTAGTAATTTAGATATTGTAGTTGTTGCAGTAGGAGCAAGTTTATGGAAATAAGATTTAAAATATATCATTATCTAGATACATTGTAATCTAAAATATTTTTTTATATCTTTTTAATATATTATTCTCACTCGCAACTTCAAGTTTTCTATAAATTTGGGGGAAACTTCTACTAGTTCTAGACACTGGTATATAATTTTTTCTCATTTTCATCTATTTATTTTAAATATAAATTTATTAATTATTTATGAAAACATTTTTTTTATGATGATGATTTCTGTATGAGGGTACCCCAAATTATACTCACTAAAATTTTTTAGCGAGTTTTCTAAAATGATTAAATGGTGATGTCTATTGGCTTTCACCATCAGTTATTAATGTGGAAGTTTTTAACCATTTTTCTAAAATGGTTAAGTGATGGTGATTCCTATGGGCATTCACCATCAACTATTGATGTGGATGTGCTAGTTTTATTTTGGTTGTTTTCAAAACAAAATTAGTTAGGGTTACCTCACTCCTCAGTGAACACGCATGTTTATTGGATAGAACGACCACACGTTCTTTTGATTCTATTTTTTCTAGAATGCTTTAGGATCAGAGGGCCTATAATCCACCTGTCGCAGCATTATGTTGCAATGTTGCGTAGCATGATGGATATTCCACCTACCACAACATTCAATGTTGTGTAGCAGGCTAGATATTAGTCGCCATAAGTGAATGCAGATTGAATCATTACAATTATTCAAAGAAAATCACTATCAAAATTAGTGGTTACTGCTACATCATGGTTCAATTAATTTTTATCTTACAATTGCCGCGTTTGTGCGACTCAAGTATTGCCCAAAGAGATGGATGAATATCTTGTGATTATTGTGTTTGTGTGACTCAAGTATTTCCCCAACACATGGATGAATCATTTACAACATATTCATACTAAGTGTGTCTCTTACTTTAGAGGACAATCTCTTTTGTACATTACATATGTGGGTATAGTTTGGTTGAGAGAGAAGCAAAATACAAAAGAGCTGAGGGTAGTGTGTTTGTCCACAGTTACAACAATCAGTTCTGCACATGAGAATTGTCTCGTTCTTTTGTTATTTCATTTTCCATTTAGCCTTTACTCAACACTGCATATCCATTTCCATCGTATTCATAGTGTACATGTATGTTTGGAAAGAGATGCATAAATGTTTGGAATATTCTAATTCTGTTTGAAATAGATGTTTTTTTTGTAAGTATAGTTCTCACATATATATAATTTATTTGAATGGACAGTTGAATCATTTATTGAACATGTGTGTGATGGGGAGAAACTGAAACCCTAGTACAAATATTCCAAGGAGGAATTTGAACTAGTTGGAGACACTCTTGGAGATGGCTAATGGCCATACAATCCGTAAATTGAGTGCCTTGTGGAGGAAGGTGATTGTAGAATCGAATCCAACATACCATTGTTGATATACTTGAAAAATAAATGCAGTGACACTTTGGAGGCTGCAGCGAAACAAAACAAGGATGGAGAAGGTGGGATGCTTCACCACCCATTTCCGCTCTTCACTAAGACTTGGGCATGTTGTCTCACTGTCATGAGGATGAAAACAAGACGACTAACTTATTCCTCGGAGGAAGGCACCATAACAACTTGACGGAATGCCAAGGTTGAGCAGTTGTGGAAAGAAACAAATGGTTTTGGTGTTGAAGTGATTTCTTTTGGACTTGGTGTGACGGTCGAATTAGCTACTTGACTAGACAAGACACAAGGATATTCAATGCACATTGACAATCAAAATAGGTTGAAGTAAAGATGCAGTGGTGAGACGCAACGTAGAACTTTAAGTCATAACGATCATGACTGGTGACCACAATACATGAAGTAGTGTTGGGAGTTATAGGGACGACGACACCTTGGAGTGGGGGAGGAAGTGAGGTCTTGGGTGCCAAGCTTAGGTGCGCGCCCTCACACCATGCACACAATCAGGTGGATAGGATGCTCGATGCATACAATAAACATGATTTATACCTATAGCAGATGAGTTGGAGAACCTTTGGAATGAAATGCACCAAGGAGGACTCAATTGATATCGTAATGAAGATATTATCTGTATAGCACGGATGTATTGCGACATAATTAACTGATTATATGGGTTTTCTAGATTCGTGGGAAAAGACTTGGGTGCATCATTGTTCAAGTCAAGTAAGCTAGACGATGGAGGTAGAACTTAAATGAGTTTGCTAGACACGTCTAGTGGGTGCGAAAAACCATGAAAAGGGTTAGTTGAACAAGTACTTGGGTGCCCAGTTAACATGGTGG
Organism: Picea engelmannii; assembly: GCA_009831015.1. NCBI lineage: Eukaryota > Viridiplantae > Streptophyta > Pinopsida > Pinales > Pinaceae > Picea > Picea engelmannii. The sequence goes on from ML813118.1 coordinate 92,670, forward strand.
GTTGGCTGAATGAAAGGATGTGGGAACTAGTTGGATATTTGGTGGGTCGTCTAGACAAGTTTGTGGGGTACTTGGAGAGTCGGCTAGATGAGTCACCCGAACGCATGCACACTTGAGGTCGGTTTAGAATTTTTAAGGGGAACAACACATGGAGCAGACCAATCATATTTCTCACACTCCAATAGACACATCGGTCTACTTGGGGGATTCAACACATATATATAAAGTGAGGGGGAGAGTCACGACGGAATCAATCAAATCGAAAGAAGGAATATCAAATCATATATCAAACACCAAATATCGCATGGGGTGATTCGACAGAGGTTCAAAGGAGTTGGGCGATCAATGAGATGTGTGGCAAAAGGAACAGTAGAAAACCGAAGTTTGGGTGAGGCTGAAATTCAACTAAGTGTTGAGTCTATGGTATAGACAAGAGAAGGAAAGAATGTGACATGCGTCATAGAGATGACCATGAATACGACTATTTATTTATTTCTTGGAACCGAGAGGTGAGATGGCACATACACACTTTGGTGCAATGGAATTATGTGATGAAGACACAATACACGAGTATAAGTTGTATCACAACATGTGTATGTGTTTTATGTATCTATTGATAGTTCCCTCTCCATTGTAAACTTTTTCGGATGTGACAAAAGATACACTCTCGACACACTTGTTGTATTTTCATATTTTCAATGTACTTCAAGTGTTATGTCGGTTGGCTCACTCGACCCTTTACACAATATCTTGTTATGTAGATTGTGAATATTGTTACTTGCGAACTATTCTAAGTGTTAGAATGTTATCATGTTGTTAATTGATAAACGATTCTAAGTGTTAAGGTGTAGTATGAGTTGAGTTCACTCGGGTTGGCCTCACTGCCAAGGTGGAAAATCTGCGTTGTCGCACGAACCTTAATATGGAGGTGACTTGGGAGCACCAATTTTGTTCCACCCTAGGAATTATCTATGAGGACATGACACCAAGCATTCCATATGTTCAGCAACTTATTTTCATAAGTTTTGAACATTAATTATCAATCTAGGAGTCCGTAAAATTTGAGGTGAAATCACATGAAATGTAGGATCAAAGATTATTCAAATACACTAAGAATTAAATTTAATTGAAATATTACAATGTGAACAGAAATTTTAAACTAGAAAAATAACATAATGGAACTATTCTTATCGAATCTAGGCTGTCATAACTTACAAAGGTAGAAACTCCAATTGTGAGATATCACACCTCAAATGACTTACAAAATGATACTCTCTTCACTTTTGGAGTTCAATGATTGGAAAAGAATATTCATCGCACATTCATTAACTTAAATCAAACATAAATATTCTAAGCTAAATTCCTTCAATATAAGGTTCACAACTTCAATGGTGGATACTCTGGTCACAAAGGGTTGTTTCAAAAGAATGAAAACATCTCGATAACAAAACTCAATTTTGACTTATGAACTTTAAATAATATTTATGTGTCGAAGAAATAAAATTAAAACACTCAAAGATTTCTAAATTCCTTCAACTTAATATCCACAGTTTCTTTGGTAAAAAATCAGATTGTAGAATGAAGTTTTCTTCGACCAGTGATGAGTTGTATTTGTCACAATTTAAATGGTAAACATGTTGATTGTAAAGTGTAAAGTTATTTACAATGATACTGTGATGATTATGGAGTTTAAATAACTCATCAAGAGGAGGCTTCCTACAACAATACTATGTTGAACTCTGAGAAAAGATTGCAAGGAATATTTTAAACACACATATGATAAAATCGGATTTTTAATATCCAGGTGTTCTCCTTTTCTTCCAAAAGTTGTCTTCGCTTCTTTTCCAATGCTAGCAATTCCTCTTTTGACTCAAGGAAAGCATAACCCCCACCCTTCGAGTCATATATAGATTGAAGGGCTACTTTAACATCAATTAGGATGTGTTCGTCCTTTTGTCTCTTCCAATGTGCCCACTCCATTATGGTCTTTTCTAGTCTTTTTAGATTTGCTACAAATTGGACTACAACTCGTTCTTCTGCATTTTGTTCAACGAGGATCCAATATTCTTTGACTAAGGAAATAAACTCCTCCTCCTTTAACCAAGAAGAATTGAATTTGAAAGGGCTAGCCGATTTTTTACATCTTCCAGCAATTTCCATAAAAAATGGAAGGTGGTGTGAATCACCTCCACTTCCCAACCATTTTCTGATTATAATGGTGTCTCCAACAAACTTCTTTGTGATAAGAAATCACTCTATTCTTTTTTTTCTCCATGTGGGGATGAGATTTATCAGTATGTGTGTGTGTGTGTGTGTGTGTGTGTGTGAGAGAGAGAGAGAGAGAGAGAGAGTTGTATTGATTTATATTTATTATGAATTAAGGGGATCAAATTTCTTATAACGAGGGATTTGATTCCTCTAAACATATGATAAATTCAAAATTAAAATGAATTATATATGTGTGTGTGTCAACTTCATGTTAAGTGTCATTGTATTTATTTTTCAAGTACACCTGCAATGGTATGTTGGATATGATTCTGCGATCACCCTCCTCCACAAGGAACTCAAGTCATGGATTGTATGGCCATTAGTCATCTCCAAGAGTCTCTACAATTGATTCAAATTCCTCCTTGGAATGTTTGTAACAAGGTTGTGGTTTATCCCCGTCACACACATGTTCAACAAACAATTCAACTATCTGTTCCTCAAGTTTGATGGCTTCCATTTCACGATCATCTCTATTAGTTCCTTCAAAACATCATTCACACTTTCAAAAAATTATGCAAACTTCTCCATGGAGCATACTGCATAGTCCAATATCCCTTCAATATTGTCAATGCACCACTGTGAGCCTATCAACACTTCTCGGTTGTCTAAGTCACTTGTCTTGACCATCTCTTCTTCTTGTCCACATATGTTTCTGTGAAGGCACTGGTCACCTTTTCCAACCGTGTGTAAGGAATATACTCTTATCTGCATCCCCCTATTCCCCTTTTCCATAGACACCAAATATGGATTTCGTCAGGAAAATATAGCCAAACTCTTTGCACAAGGAATGAGAACTACCTTCTCATTCCGCATGAACTCCTTAACTAGTACCACCTTATAGTCATCTAGTGGAAAAATGGTGAAACTCTCCTTACCAGTCCACTCCCCAAGATTCAAAGGAACGTTCTCATCTATGCCAACAACCTCATGGTAACCTAAATTTACCACCTTAAAATAGGTGGATGCCTGCTCAAACTGTAGTCCAAGTCTCTATGAAACATCCATTCTCATGAAGTTGTGAGTAGTGTCGCTATCCACCATGGCTAATGTTGATTTCCCATTGAATTATGCTTGAACATAACTAGTTCTTGTCACGCAAGCGTCTTGACTTATTGTATGATCTGCCTCCATGCACCCAAAAACTATAGCACTCCCACGAATGGGTTATCCACTTTCTCCAAAGTGTTCAATTTTTTATTCAATGAACAATTCTTAGCATAATGCTCCTTCACACATATCTAGGAAAAAATCGGTTTTTTCTCCCTTTATGAATCTTCCTACTTGGTATTTTCTTCACTACCTTTAGATGCCTTAAACTTTCCCTTTTCCTTCGTATTATTTCATTACTTCTCAATTTAGGTGTCTTCACTACTCCTAAGACCTATCTTGGCTTCACCTTTGAAGTCAAACAATTTGTTTTCCACAATGATTACTCTCGCAAGAGTTTGCACATTAAGGAATTTCAATTCACTTTGCCCCCAGGGCTACAAACTATTCATGAAGTGGATTTTTTTTCTTTATCCGACATATCCTTGATCTCCAACAAGAGGCCAATGAACTCCTTGATATAGGTCTACATATTACCAGCATGCTTAAGGACAACAAATGATTTCTTATGATCCAAGCTTGTATATTTTAACCTTGTACAATATTTAATGCAAACAAATTTTCGGTAAAAGAACATAAAAGATACAATGGCAAATACAAGCATTACACAAAGATATTTCCCCTGGAAACCCAAACCAAGAAAACAAGAATATTCTTTATTCATTCATTGTGATACATTGTTTACAATACAATATACAAATAGGAGCCAACGACATCCAAATCCCTAACCCAATGACTTGGATTAGTCAACAACCCTAATTCCTTAACCGGAAATAGAAAACCATCGGCAAAGAAATCATGTGGCGAAAAACCACCTAAATATGTGACACATTTCTCAAGGCATAATATAACACTACTACCCATGAAAATAATATAACACATACCCAACAAAATTTCCTTAATTTCTATTGAAATGACTTGACTTCAAGCATAAGTGGGATGATATGTTGAATGATCCTAGTACCATACATTTTCAAGTCTTTGTAGGGCCATGCAAAAACATATATGCAAAAACATATTGACACTACTACCCTTACAAAGAATATAACACATACCCAACAAATCTTGGTTTCTCCGAGTAAACTATGCCTTCAAGGATGTCTTCATCTCTACCTAGTTTTTTATCTTATCTATGGTTCAACCAACTACTAAATCTTCCACTTGGTTTCTCCACCAAAATTTCGCAGTCCCTGTCAAGAACACTACAACAACGTTTACCTTGGCTTTATATGGACTTTTGTTCAATTGCTCCAAGTACTTCTCCATGTCCCAATTTTTTTTTCCCAACAACAAAGTGTTGTAGGTACCATCGTGTGGTTCAACTTATCTCATCTTAAAACTTATTTTCACGACGGATGAGTTTGAGTTTGGCCCACTCACTGCAGCCCGCTTTAACAATGTAATGGTATCTTCTTGATCTTCAACTTTTCGGTGATCGATTACAAAGAATCCTATATTGTCTTGAGTTTGTCTTGGACACCATCGATTAGTGTGTTGGTGATCATATTCACATTTTGATGGATCTCCCACCTAGGATGATTAAAATCATGCAACAATCTACTCATCTCAGCCTCCAAACATTTGACCTTCTCACCTTGTTGATATATTGCATTCTTCATCTATTTTATTGTCTTCTCTAGAGAAATGAGTTGTTACTTTAGCATGAATGTCTTCGGATCCTTCTTTGTGCCACTTTCTTCTACATGCGACCCATCCATGTCTGAACCTTTAAGTATCTTCACCATTTGTGCAAGGTGCCAATAATTTATTTCAAGAATTCACCAAAATTTGTGACCAAATATTCACTCAAATCGATTGACTTCACTTTGCAGCTTAGAATATCCCAAAAGTGGGTCCTTAACCTGCCTAACCCAGTGATGAACCTATTAGAATCCTTCAACTAGGCCATCCAAGTTTTCTTCCTTCACAGTTCATGATCTAACCCTCCCAAGGTGTGCCTTGCTACAATCTCCAAACTTGTGATGAAATTGACTGCCTTCAAGTATGTTCTTCCCCTCTGCCATAGATGAGGAATATGCTCTAATACCATTTTTCGGAAAGGTTTACAATGGAGTACGCTCTCTCAACAAATGCATACAAGAAATACACTTGTTGCGATACAACTTCAACAGACTATCTCTTTGTCGTGAACTTCCGTCACACCAAAGCGCACCCATCCCAGCTCTGCTCCTCATGCCTAGAACCAAACACTTAACCATATTTTTTCTCGTCTTTGTGGCACACATCTCTACCACTTCTATCTGGTCATGAACGCTTAGAGATTATATCTGGTCATGAAATAGAGGAGAATAACCATACCCCGTCTCTCTAGCTCTTGTTAACGGTGTTGGTGGCGATGTAGAAAGATAGTGTGTAGGTCCACTATGGTGAACCGATGCTCCACGTGCACCTATCGAACGTTCACGAACTACCTTTATTCACTCAATCTATCCATGCCCCAATATATAGCCCTAGCCCCCCGCCCTTAACAACTCAACACTTAGCCAAATTTCGACCTCACCCAAACCTTCGTCGAATCACCCCATGCGATCCTCGTTTTATTTATTTAAGATATGATCTTCCTTCCTTTGTTTTGATTGATGCCCCCTGGATATTTTTTTTCTTTAGAATTTTTTTCTTGATATGCATTTGTTTCAACTCTAAGAATTATAAAACTTAGTACGTGTTTGTGATACTATATCTATACTTATTCCATAAGATATACCTATTCCATAAGGTTGTAGCAATAACATGGTATTGGATTAAATAATTCAATTTTGGGAAAAAAAAGTTTGGATGGATGGATTGATTTTGATTTTGAGAATAGAGATTTTTTTAAGAGATTAAATTCTACTTTGTTAAATTTCCTTTTTCATATGAATGAAAATTTTTAAATGTGGTGTTGAGCGTTAAGTCCTACCATGGAGTTGTTCATTTATGTCTCTTTTCTAGCTTCATCTTCAGTACTTATAATTGGATCTTGAGTTTAAGCCTTGTTGGGTTGAGATTCTGGCAAAGTTTCACTTGTGTGCTTATTCTTCTCCATGTCTCTGATTGTAAATCAGTGATGCATGATATTGAATATGAAATATTTCACTGGTATTAAATGGGTTTCCTTGAAGGAATAACTCTTTCGAGCATTATGTCCATTTTCCTCGAGAAAAGTATTTCCTACTGTGAGATTCATTTTCTTTCTTTTGAAGTCTATGGAGATCCTAGTAGATTCTTTCTACTTAATGCCACAATAGAAATTGATTCCCAAGCCTTGAAGCTCATGCTTGACACAAGTAATCCACAATTCTTCCCATCAAGTAAATGCATAAGGTTGTTATGGAATAGAAAGTTCAGAGTATACGAAAGAAACAAGACTGCATCCTTCCATACCTCATTCTTTTTCAACATTCGATCTTAGAGTGGAATTGACCATGAAGGTTTGGATTTTATGATAACTTCCTATGATTATATGCCTAATAATAGTTATGGCCTACGGTTAGGACTCTTCAACACCTTCACTAACGATTTCATCAAATGAAGTTCGTCATTTTTATGGGTGTCTTCCTTTTAGTTTGTATCGGTCCTACCTTTTCACATTCTAGAGAGAACAACATCGTTGGAATGATACAAGTCAAAAAGAATAAATACTAAGCACCTTAGTAGCAAAATGTCTTTGTACATAAACATTGAATGAGTTTAATTTTAAATATTACACTTGCGGGTAATTTATGATACTTCCCATAGCCACTTTGCAACATTTTTTGGGCCAAGACTCTACAATTGATGATTGAGGGATCTCCTTATTTTATCTCTATAGTTTTTTTTTAACTTTTTCTTAATAATTCTCTCTATAATATATATTTATCAGTCCAACAATGAAAAAAATCATATAATCATCTTACTTGCCCATTAAATAAAAAAAATAAAAGACAGTATGGATCCATTGTTAACGTTAACTTTAGAACAACCAACTTTGAGGTTTTTGGTCGTCTTGGTGTTTAATTGATTCAAGCTCTTTTAAGTGTAATAATATATCACTCATTAGTCGTTGCACCAAATAAAAAATGAGTATCGACCCATTTTAATCTTAGATCAATGTACTTTGACATTTTTATCTTTTGGTGTTTAATTGTTGAGGTTTTTTATTCTTATTATTATTCAATTGATTCTCTATTAAGATCTTCAAATTTGTTATCCCTCTTGATATTTAATTGATTGTTTTTTAGTGATGCTTAATTGTTTATGGGTTGAAAATGTATATATGTTAGGTATTGTTCAAATGTAATTAGATGTATATAAGTAAATTTAAAGATTA
>ML813119.1:14250-43861 GCA_009831015.1 Picea engelmannii
ACCCTACCTAGCCTAACATAACCTAGCCTAGTCTATTCTAGCCTATTCTACCTAGCCTAGCCTAGCCTAGCTTACTCTACCTAGCCTAGCCTAGCCTAGCCTAGCCTACTCTACCTAGCCTTACCTACCCTACTCTATCCTAGGCTAGCCTACTCTAACCTAGCCTAGCCTAGCCTAGCTTAGTCTAACCTAGCCTACTCTACCAAGCCTATCCTAGCCTAGCCTACTCTATCCCAGCCTACTCTACCTAGCCTAGCATGCACTACCTAGCCTAGACTAGCCAATCCTACTCTATCCTACTCTACTCTACCTAGCCTAGCCTACTCTATCCTATCATAGCCTAGCCTACTCTAGCCTAGCCTAATATATCCTAGCCTACTGTACCTCGCCTACTCTACCTAGCCTGGCCTACTCTATCCTGGCCTATCCTAACCTAGCTTAGCCTACTCCATCCTAGCCTTCTTTAACTAGCCTACTCTACCTAGCCTAGCCTAGCCTACTCTACCTAGCCTAGCATACTCTATCGTAGCCTAGCCTAGCCTACTCTATGCTAGGAAAATCTACCTACCCTAGCCTAGCCTAGCCTACTCTATGCTAGGAAAATCTACCTACCCTAGCCTAGCCTAGCCTACTCTATCCTATCATACTCTACCTACCCTACTCTACCTTGCCTAGCCCAGTCTAGCTTACTCTACCTAGCCTACTCTACCAATACTAGCCTAGCCCAACCTAGAATAGTATATCCTAGCCTACTGTACCTTGCCTACCCTACCTTGCCCGACTCTATCCTAGCCTAGCCTAGATTAGCCTACTCTACCCAGCCTACACTACCAAGCCTATCCTTCTTTATCCTAGCTTACTCTACCTAACCTAGCCTAGCCCAATGTACTCTATACTAGCCTATTCTAACTAGCCTAGCCTAGCCTGGACTACTCTACATAGCCTAGCCTTACCTGGACTACTCTACATAGCCTAGCCTAGCCTCGCCTATTCTATCCTAGACTAGAATACTCTATCCTAGCCTAGCCTAGAATACTCTATCCTAGGCTACGCTACCTAGCCTAGCCTACTCTATTCTAGCTTACTTTACCTTGCCTAGCCTAATCTATCCTAGCCTACTCTATACTAGCCTACCATATCCTAACCTTCCTAGCCTAGCCTATCGTACTCTACCAAGCCTAGCCTACACTATCCTACTCTATCCTAGCCTACTCTACCTAGCCTAGACTACTCTATCCTAGCCTAGACTACTCTATCCTAGCCTAGCCTAGCCTAGCCTACTCCATCCTAGCCTTCTCTACCTATGCCAGCCTGGCCTAGCCTAATCTACCTAAACTAGCCTAACCTAGCCTAGCTTAATCTATCCTAACCTACACTACCTACCCTAGCCTACTCTATCCTATCCTATCCTAGCCTAACCTACTATATCCTAACCTGCTCTATCCTAGCATACTCTACCGAGACTAGCCTACTCTACCTAGCCTAGCCTACTCTATCCTAGTCTAGCCTAGCCTAGCCTACTCTATCTTAGCCTACTCTAACTAGTTTAGCCCTGCCTGGCCTACTCTATCCTAGTCTACACTACCTAGCCTAGTCTACTCTATCCCAGCTTAGCCTAGTCTAGAATAGTCTACTCTATCCTAGCCTACCCTACCTAGACTAGCCTAGTCTATTCTAGCCTATTCTACCTAGCCTAGCCTAGCCTAGTCTATTCTAGCCTATTCTACCTAGCCTAGCCTAGCCTAGCTTACTCTACCTAGCCTACTCTACCTAGCCTAGCCTAGCCTAGCCTACTCTACCTAGCCTTGCCTAGCCTACTCTATCCTAGGCTAGCCTACTCTACCTAGCTTAGCCTACTCTATCCTAGCCTACTCTACCTAGCCTACTATATCCTAACCTGGCCTAGCCTAGCCTACTCTATCCTAGACTACTCTATCTTAGCCTACTCTACCTACCCTAGCCTATTCTAGCTAGTCTATTATACCTAGCCTAGCCTACTCTATCCTACATTAGCCTCTCTTAGCCTACTGTACCTAGTCTAGCCTACTCTATCCTAGCCTATCCTAGCCTAGCTTAGCCTACTCCAACCTAGCCTTCTCTACCTAGCATAGCCTAGCCTAGCCTACTCTACCTATCCTAGCCTATCCTACTCTACCTAGAATAGCATAATCTATCCTAGCATAGCCTAGCCTACTCTATGCTAGGCTACTCTACCTACACTAGCCTAGCCTAGCCTACTCTACCTACCCTACTCTACCTAGCCTAGCCTAGCCTAGCTTATGCTACCTAGCCTACACTACCTATACTAGCCTAGCCTACTCTAAATAGCCTACTTTACCTAGCCTAGCCCAACCTAGCCTACTCTATCCTAGCCTACTATACCTTGCCTACCCTACCCTACCCTACTCTATCCTACCCTAGCCTAGCTTAGCCTACTCTACCTAGACTACACTACCAAGCCTATCCTTCTCTATCCTAGCCTACTTGATCTAACCTAACCTAACCTAGCCTAGCCCAACCTACTCTATAATAACCTACTCTACCTAGCCTAGCCTAGCCTGGACTAATCTACATAGCCTAGCCTAGCCTACTCTATCCTAACCTACTCTACCTAGCCTAGCATACTCTATCCTAACCTAGACTAGCCTACTCTATCCTAGGCTACTCTACCTTGCATAGCCTAATTTATTCTAGCCTACTCTATCCTAGCCTACAATATCCTAACCTGCCTAGCCTAACCTATCGTACTCTACCAAGCCTAGCCAAGACTATATTCCTACTCTATCCTAGCCTACTCTACCTAGCCTAGACTAATCTATCCTAGCCTATCCTAGCCTAGCCTACTCCATCCTAGCCTTCTCTACCTATGCTAGCCTGGCCTAGCCTAATCTAGCCTAGCCTACTCCATCCTAACCTACACTACCTAGCCTAGCCTACTCTATCATATCGTAGCCTAGCCTACTCTATCATAACCTGCTCTATCCTAGCATACTCTACCTAGACTAGCCTAATCTATCATAGCCTACTCTACCTAGCCTAGCCTACTCTATCCTAGCCTAGCCTACTCTATCATAGTCTACTCTATCTTAGCCTACTCTGCTTAGTCTAGCCCTGCTTGGCCTACTGTATCCTAGCCTAGTCTACTCTATCCTAGCCTAGCCTAACCTACTCTATCCTAGCCTACCCTACCTAGCCTAGCCTAGCCTAGCCTAGTCTAGCCTAGCCTATTCTACCTAGCCTAGCTTACTCTACCTAGCCTACTCTACCTAGGCTAGCCTAGCCTAGCCTACTCTACCTAGCCTTGCTTAGTCTACTCTATCCTAGGCTAGAATACTCTATCCTAGACTAACCTACGCTATCCTAGTCTAGCCTAGCCTAACCTACTCTATCCTAGCCTACTCTACCTAACCTTCTCAATCTAGCCTATCCTCCTCTATCCTAGCCTACTCTACCTAGCCTAGCCTAATCTATCATAGCATATTCTATCCTAGCCTACCTAGGCTAGCTGATCCTATTCTACCTAACCTAGCCTAGCATAGCCTACTCTAGCCTAGCCTAGCCCAGCCTACTCCATCCTAGCCTTTTCTACCTATCCTAGTCTAGCCTAGCCTAATCATCCTAGCCTAGCCTAGCCTACTCTATCCTAACTTACAGTACCCAGCCTAGCCTACTCTATCCTATCCTAGCCTAACCTAGGCTAATCTATCCTAACCTACTCTATCCTAGCCTACTCTACCTAGCTTAGCCTACTCTATCCTTACCTAGCCTAGCCTAGCTTACTCTATCCTAGCCTACTTTTTCTTAGACTACTCTAACTACTCTATCCTAGCCTACTCTACCTAGCCTACCCTACTCTACCTAGCCTACTCTATACTAGCCTACTCTATTCTAGCCTACTCTACCTAGCCTAGCCTTGCTTAGCCTACTCTATCCTAGCCTACTCTACCTAGCCTACCCTACTCTATCCTAGTTTACCCTAGTTTAGCCTACTCTATCCTAGCCTACTCTACCAAGCCTAGCCTAGCCTATTCTGTTCTAGACTACAGTACCTAGCCTAATATACCTATCCCAGCCTACTCTACCTACCCTAGCCTACTCTACCTAGTCTAGCCTGCTCTATCCTAGCTTAGCTTAGCCTAGCCTAGCCTACTCTATCATAACCTACTCTATCCTAGCCTACTCTACGTAGCCTACTCTATCAAAGCCTAGTCTACATAGCCTAACCTAGCCTATCTTACTCTACCTAGCCTACAATATCCTGGCCTACTCTACCTAGCCTAGCTTACTGTACCTAGCCTAGCCTATTCTATCCTAGCCTAAACTAGCCTAGCTTAGCCTACTCTACCTAGCCTAGCCTAGCCAAGAAAAATCTATCCTATCCTACTGTACTTATCCTACCTACCCTACCCTAGCCTAGCTTAGCCTAGCCAATCCTAATCTACCCTAGCCTAGCCTACTCTATCCTAGCCTAGTCTAGCCGAGACTATTCTACCTAGCCAACTCCACCTAGCCTAGCCTAGCCTACTCTGCCTAGCCTAGCCTAGCCTAGCATACTCTACCTAGCCTGGCCTACTCTATCCTAGCCTAGCCATGCCTACTCTATCCAAGCCTACTCTACCTAGCCTAGCCTCACCTAGCCTAAGCAATCCTAGCATACACTAACTATCCTACTCTACCTAACCTTGCCTAGCCTAGCCTACTCTACCTAGCCTAATCTACCTAGCCTAGCCTAGTCAATCCTACTTTTTCCAAGCCTACTCTACCTAGCCTAGCCTACTCTATCCTAGCCCACTCTACCTTGCCTAGCCTAGCCTACTGTATCCTAGCGTAACCTACTCTACCTAGCCTAGCCTACTCTACCCAGACTACCCTAGTTATCCTAGCCTAGCCTAGTCTATTCTATTCTAGCCTACTCTAACCCTCCTATCCTAGTCTAGCCTACTGTATCCTACCATTGCCTAGCCTACTCTACCTAGCCTAGCTTAGCCTAGCCTACTCTATCCCAGCCTACCCTAGCCTATTCTACCCTAGCCTATCCTATCCTAGCCTACTCTATCCTAGCCTACTATACCAAGCCTAGAGTACTCTATCATAGCCTACTCTACTTAGTCTAGCCTAGCCTACTCTGTCCTAGCCTAGTCTAGCCTAGCCTACTCTACCTAGACAACTCTACTCTATCTTAGCCTACTCTACCCGACCTACTCTACCTAGCCTAGTCTACTCTATCGAAGCCTAGCCTACTCTACCTAGCCTAGCCTACTCTATCCTAGCCTAGCTTAGCCTACCCTAGCCTACTTTATCCTACCCTAGCCTAGCCTAGCCTACTCTATCATAACCTAATCTATCCTAGCCTACTCTACTTAGCCTAGCCTACTCTATCCTATCCTAGCCTAGTGAAGCCTAGCCTACTCTATTCTGGCCTACTCTAACTTAGCCTACTCCACCTAATCTAGCCTTGCCTAACCTACTCTACCTTGCCTAGCCTACTCTATCCTAGCTTATTATAGCCTAGCCTACTCTATTCTAGACTACTATAGCTAGCCTACTCTACCTAGCCTAGCCTACTCTATCCTAGCCTAGCCTCCTCTATCTGAGCCTACTCTATCCTAGGCTACTTTACCTAGCCTATTCTACTCTATCCTAGTGTAGCCCAGCCTAGCCTACTCTATCCTAGCCTACACTACGTAGCCTACTGTACCTAGCCTACTCTACTCTATCCTAGCCTAGCCTACTCTACCTAGCCTACTCTACCTAGCCTAGCCTAGCCTAATCTATTTAGCCTACTCTACCTATCCTAGCCTAGCCTACTCTATCCTAGCCTAGCCTACTTTATCCTAGCCTAAATTAGCCTATCCTAGCCTTCTCTACCTAGACAAGCCTAGCCTAGCCTACTCTATCCTAGCCTACCCTATCCTAGCCTACTCTACCTAGCCTTGCCAACCCTATTATAGCCTAGCCTAGGCTACTCTACCTAGCCTACACTACCTAACCTATCCTAGCCTAGCCTACTCTATCCTAGCCTAGCCTAGCCTACTCTATCCTAGCCTAGCCTACTCTAGCCTAGCCTAGCCTAGCCTAGCCTAATCTACCTAGCCTAATCTAGTCAATCCTGCTTTATCCTAGCCTACTCTACATAGCTTAGCCTACTCTATCCTAGCCTACTCTACCTAGCCTAGCCCAGCATGATGTACTTTGACTACTCTAGTTATCATAGCCTAGCCTAGGCTACTCTACCTAGCCCAACCTACTCTATCATAGCCTAGCCTACTCTACCTAGCCTAGCCTACTATATCCTAGCCCAACCTAGCATACTCTATTCTGTCCTACTCTACCTAGTCTAGTTTAGCCTAGCCTACTTTATCCTAGTCTACTCTAGCCTATTCCATGCTAGCCTATTCTAGCCTAGCCTAGCCTAGCCTAGACTACACTATCCTAGCCTACTATACCTAGCATAGTCCACTTTATCCTACCCTATCCTAACCTAGCCTACTCTCTCCTAGCCTAGCCTAGCCTAGCCTACTCTACCTAGCCTACATTAGCTAGCCTAGCCTAGGTTAGCCTACTCTACCTAGCCTAGCCTACTCAACCTAACCTAGCCTACTCTATCCTAGTCTAGCCTAGCAAAGCCTACTCTACTGATCCGTCGGATCTCAACATATGTGCATGTAAAAGCTATGAATGCTTATCATTACTTTGCAATTTGATTTTTCAAAAGCATTAGTTTGTTTATTAAATGCTGAAATCTGCAAACTGAAAGCAATAGAAAGAGAATATGAAACAGAAAATGAGAGACAGGAACAAAAGAGTTTGATAACGGAGTTCACCCCCTTCACTGGGCTACGTCTCCGGGTCCCTCTCCAATGGGTACCGATCCAATTAATGGTTTTAAAATGGTACAAAGATGTTCCTGGAATCTCTGAACATCAACTTCGGCAACATAATAGACTGCTATGCAAAGCCCTCAAGACTCCACTCTCCTGGCAATTACAATTCAGCCTTCAAAAGACAAAGAAAACTAAATCATGACAGAGTGAAATTGACTTTACATACGAACAACAATCTGGAATACACAACTATAATCCTCTCTCTGTCTTCTGTCTCTGTATACAGTCTTCAAGACATCTTCTCTTACAAGTTACAAACTGGCAATTAAATAACAACCAAATATCACTGAGAAGGGTCGACTTCAACAGAACAGGTGTCTGGAACAAGAAATTACAGCAATACTCCTCTTCTTCGCACTGGCTGAGACATATGGAATATAAAGCCGTTGGTTGAAACTGCAATCCCGTTTTTGAGGCCTCTGTTATACCTGCGCGATTTTTATCACCTGAAATGATACGCTGAATGCCAATCAAGGCTGAATCCCGCCAGATCTGGAACGTATGACTATCCACTGCAATCCCGTTTTTGCTGTTACAGTGGTTCCGTATATTTGCTGTTCGTCCCATATGTTAAACCCTGCCAAAATGTGCACAAGCTGTCCCATAAATGACACCAAACGATATACCAAATCTAACAGCGTATTAAAATGCTTATAATCGCCAACAATGTGGAACCGTATCATATATGCTTGCAATATATTGACCATAATCCAGGCACCCTTGTCTAACTGCCAGAACGGTGCGTTGCCAATGGTACAACGAACCCTTTGATGTGTCCACTCATCGGGGTGACCAATCCATGTCATAAACATTGCACCGTGGAACGTTGTTGAATGGATTAGAACCGTTTTGAATAGTG
Organism: Picea engelmannii; assembly: GCA_009831015.1. Lineage (NCBI taxonomy): Eukaryota > Viridiplantae > Streptophyta > Pinopsida > Pinales > Pinaceae > Picea > Picea engelmannii. The sequence goes on from ML813119.1 coordinate 21,994, forward strand.
GTTGAAAAAATTATACAACTAAGCTTTGATTTTATATACCATAACCAATAGCTTTAATAAAACCATGTATGCATTGCCACTTCACTGGCATTATACCATTTTCTTCTTTATTTGGATCAGTGTAACTTTCATGACGAATGACCCCCTGGATCATCTACCTAGCCTAGCCTAGTCTAACCTACTCTACCTAGCCTAGCCTAGGCTAGCCTACTCTACCTAAACTATCCTAGCCTAGCCTACTCTGTCCTAGCATAGTCTAGCCTTGCCTACTCTACCTAGTCAAGCTTACTCTATCCTAGCCTACTCTACCTAACCTAGCCTAACCTAGCCTACTCTACCCAGCCTAGCTTAGCCAATCATACTTTATCCTAGCCTAGCATACTCTATCCTAGCAAAGCCTAGTCTACCTAACCTAGCTTACTCTACCTAGCCTAGCCTACTCTATCCTACCCTACTCTTCCTACCCTACTCTAGCTTAGCCTAGCCTAGTCTACTCTAGCTAGCCTAGCCTAGCCTAGCCTAGCCTACTCTACCTATCCTAGCCTAGCCTACTCTATCCCAGACTACACTACCTAGGCTAGGCTAAGCGAAGCAAAGCTAGGCTAAGCTAGGCTACGCTAAGTTAGGCTAAGCTAGTCTAGGCTAAGCGAGGCTAAGCTAAGCTAGACAAAGCTAAGCTAGGCAAGGAAAAGCTAGGTTAAGCTAGGCTAAGCAAAGCTAGGCATAGCTCAACAAAGCTAGGCTAAGTAAAGCTAGGCTAAGAAAAGCTAGGCTAAGCTAGGCTAAGCTAAGCTAAGCTAGGCTAGGCTAGGCTAAGCTAGGCGAAGCAAACCTAGGCTAAGCTAAGCTAAGCAAAACTAGGCTAGGCTAAGCTAAGCTAGGCAAAGTTAGGCTAGGCAAAGCTAGGCTAAGCTATGTGAAGCCAAGCTTGTATAATCTAGGCTAAGCTAAGCGAGGCTAAGCTAGGCTAGGCTAGACTAGGCTAAGATAGGCTAGGATAGGCTAGGTTAAGCTAGGCTAAGCTAAGCAAGGAAAATCTAGGCTAGGCTAAGTTAAGCGAAGAAAAACTAGGCTCAGCTAGGCTAGGCTAAGTTAGGCTAAGCTAGGATGAGCTTGGCTGAGCTAGGCTAAGCTAGGTAGAGTATGCTAAGATAGAGTAGGCTAGCCTAGGCTAGGATAGAGTAGGCTAGGCTAGGATAGGCTAGGATAGAGTAGGTTAAGCTAAGTAGAGTAGGTCAGGCTAGTCTAGGCTAGGCTAGGTAGAGTAGGTTAGGCTAGGCTTGAGAGAGTAGGCTAGGCTAGCCTAGGTAGTGTAGGCTAGGATAGGTAGAGTAGGCTAGGATAGGTAGAGTAGGCTAGATTGGGCTAGGATAGGCTAGGATAGGATAGATCAGGCTAGGCTAGGTAGAGTAGGCTAGAGTACACTAGGCTAGGCTAGAATATGATAGAGTAGGCTAGGTAGAGTAGGCGAGGTTAGACTAATCTAGGTAGAGTAGGCTAGGCAAGGGTAGGCTAGGTAGAGTAGGCTACGTAGAGTTGACTAGAGTAGGCTAGGCTAGTTAGAGTAGGCTAGGCTAGGCTAGGCTAAGATAGAGTAGGGTAGGTAGAGTAGGCTAGCCTAGGCTATGTTAGGTGGAGTAGGCTAGGTAGAGTAGTCTAGGCTAGGGTACAATAGGATAGAATAGGTTAGTTAAAGTAGGCTAAGTTAGGATCGGATATGATAAATTAGACTAGGTAGATTATGCTAGTCTAAGCTAGGCTAGGCTAAGCTAGGCTAGGCTAGGCTAAGCTAGGCTAGTCTAAGCTAGGCTAAGCTAGGCATGGCTAAGAGAACCTGGGCTAGGCTAAGTTAGGCTAGAGTTGGCTAGGCTAGGAAGAGTAAGCTAGGATATGATAGAGTAGGCTAGGCTAGGCTAGGATACGTAGAGTAGTCTATGTAGAGTAGGTTAGGCTAGGTAGATTAGGCTAGGCTAGGCTAGGCTAGGTAGAGTAGGCTATAGTAGGTTAGGCTAGGTAGAGTAGGCTAAGCTAGGCTAGGATAGGATAGAGTAGGCTAGGTAGAGTAGGCTAAGCTAGGTAGAATAGCCTAGGATAGAGTAGGCTAGGTATAGTAGGCTAGCCTAGGTAGAATAGGCTAGGCTAGGTAGAGTAGGCTAGGCTATGATAGGAAAGGGTAGAGTAGGCTAGGTAGAGTAGGCTAGGCTAAGTTAGGCTAAGTAGAATAGGCTAGGCTAGGCTAGGCTAGGTAGAGTAGGCTAGGTAGATTAGGCTAGAGTAGGCTAGGGGCTAGGTAGAGTAGGATAGGCTATCCTAGGCTAGGTAGAGTAGGTTAGGCTAGGCTAGGCAGAGTAGGTTGGGTAGAGTAGGATAGAGTATGCTAGGTTAGGTAGAGTAAGCTAGGTAAGTCTAGGATAGGATAGAGTAGGCTAGGCTAGGTAGAGTAGGCTAGGTTAGGCAAAGTAGTCTAGGTAGACTAAGCTAGAGTAGGCTAGGCTAGCATAAGATAGAGTAGGCTAAGCTAGCCTAGGTAGATTAGGCTAAGCTAGGAAGATTAGTCTAGGCTAAGCTAAGCTAGTATAAGCTAGGCTAGATTAGTCTAAGCTAGGCTAGGCTAGGCTAGTCTAGGCTAAGCTAGGCAAAGCTAGATTAAGTTGGGCTAAGCTAGGCTAGGTAAAGTAGCCTAGGCAAGTCTAGGCTATGTAGAGTAGGATCGACTAGGCAAGGCAGGATAGGCTAGGCTAGGTAGAGTAGGCTAGGCAGAGTAGGCTAGGCTAGGCAGAGTAGGATAGGCTAGGATATAGTAGACTAGGCTAGGATAGGCTATGTAGAATAGGCTAGGTAGAGTAGTCTAGGTTACGTAGAGTAGGCTAGGCTAGTTTAAGCGAAACAAAGCTAGGCTAAGCTAAGCTAGGCTAATCTAGGCTAAGCTAAGCTAGGCTAGACTGAGCTAAGCTAGGGTAGGCAAAACTAGGCTAAGCTAGACTAAGCAAAGGTAGGCTAGACTAGTCTAGGCTAGGCTAGGCTAGGTAGAGTATGCTAGGTTATGCTAGGCTAGATAGAGTAGAGTAGGCTAGGTTAGGCTCGGTAGAGAATGGTAGAGTAGGCTAGGTTAGGTAGAGTAGGCTAGGCTAGGATAGGATAGAGTAGGCTAGGCTCTACTCTAGGCTAGGCTAAGTAGAGTAGGCTAAGCTAGGCTAGGATAGGTAGAGTAGGCTAGAGTAGATTAGGATAGGTAGAGTAGGCTAGGCTAAGCTAGGATAGGATAGAGTAGGCTAGGCTAGGTAGAATAGGCTAAGCTAGGCTAGCCTAAGTAGAGTAGGCTAGGTAGACTAGGCTAAATAAAGTAGGCTAGGCTGGGCTACGATAGGATAGAGTAGGCTAGGCTAGGCTATGCTATGTAGAGTAGGCTAGGCTAGGCTATGCTATGTAGAGTAGGCTATGTAGGTGGCTAGGTAGACTAGGCTAAATAAAGTAGGCTAGGCTGGGCTACGATAGGATAGAGTAGGCTAGGCTAGGCTATGCTATGTAGAGTAGGCTAGGCTAGGCTATGCTATGTAGAGTAGGCTATGTAGAGTAGGCTAGGGTAGGTAGACTAGGCTAGATTAGGCTAGGCTAGGCTAGGTAGAGTAGGCTAGGCTAGCTAAGCTATAGGTAGAGTAGGCTAGAGTAGGCTAGGCTAGGTAGAGTAGGCTAGGCTAGGCTAGGAAAGGATAGTGTATGCTAGGCTAGGAAATGATAGTGTATGCTAGGTAGAGTAGGCTAGGTTAGGCTAGGCTAGGTAGAATAACCTAGTCTAGGCTAGGCTAGGTAGAGTAGACTTGGTAGATTAGGGTAGAGTAGGCTCGAAAAGGCTAGGTTGAGATAGGATAGAGTAGGCTAGGGTAGTCTTCGTAGAGTAGGCTAGGTAGAGTATGCTAGGTTAGGCTAGGCTAGGTAGAGTAGGTTAGGGTAGTCGAGGATATTATAGAATAAGGTAGGCTAGTCAGAGTAGGTTGGGCTAGGCTAGGCTAGGTAGAGTAGGCTAGGTAGACTAGGCTAGAGTAGGGTAGGCTAGGTAGAGTAGAATAGGCTAGGCTAGGCTAGGATAGGATAGAGTAGGATAGGCTAGGCTACGTAGATTAGGCTAGGCTAGGCTAGACTAGGTAGAGTAGGCTAGAGTAGGTTAGGCAAGGTAAAGTACGCTAGGCTAAGATAAGATAGGATAAAGTAGGCTAGGTAGAGTAGGCTATGCTAGACTAGGCTAGGTAGAGTAGGCTAGTAGAATAGGCTAGGTAGAGTAGGCTAGGCTAGGCTAGGTAGAGTAGGATAGGCTAGACTTGGCTAGGTAGAGTAGGCTATGCTATGCTAGGCTAGGTAGAGTAGGCTAGGCCATGCTAGGTAAGGTAGAGTAGGCTAGGTAGAGTAGGCTAGAGTATAGTAGACTAGGCTAGGCTAAGTGAAGCAAAGCTAGGCTAAGATATGCTAAGCTAGGCTAGGCTAGGCTAAGCTAGGAAAGGCAAAGCCAGGCTAAGCTAAGCTAGGCTAAGCTATGCAAAGCTAAGCTAGGCAATGATATTTAAATCTAGGCTAAGCTAAGCTAAGCTAGGCTAGGCAAGGCTAGGCTAAGATAGGCTCGGCTAGGCTAGGCTAGGCTAAGCTAAGTAAGGAAAAGCTAGGCTAAGATAAGCGAAGTTAAGCTAGGATGAGCTAGGCTAGGCTAAGCTAGGCTAAGCTAGGCTAGGATAGGCTAAGCAAGGCTACGATAAGCTAGGCTAAGCTAAGCAAGACAAAGCTAGGTTAGACAAAGCTAGGCTAAGCTATGCTAGGCTAGGTAGAGTAGGCAAGAGTAGGCTAGGTTAGGTAGAGTAGGCTAGGTAGAGTAGGCTGGGCTAGGCTAGGCTAGGTCGAGTAGGCTAGAGTAGGCTAGGGTAAGCTAGGTAGAGAATGATAGGATATGATAGAGTAGGGTAGGGTAGGGTAGGGTAGGTAGAGTAGGCTAGAGTAGGCTAAGCTAGGTAGAGTAGGCTCAGCTAAGCTCGGCAAGGCTAAGCTAAGCTAGACTAAGCTAAGCTAGGCAAGCCAAAGCTAGGATAAGCTAGGGTAAGCAAAGCTAGGCAAATCTAGGCTAAGCTAGGCGAGGCAACGCTATGCTAAGCTAAGCTAGGCAAAGCTAGGCTAGGCTAAGCTAAGCTAGGCTAGGAAAAGCTAGGGAAATCTAGGCTAAGCAAGGCTAGGCTAGGCTAAGCTAAGCTAAGTTAAGCGAGGCAAAGCTAGGCTAAGCTAAGCGAAGGCAAAGCTAGGTTAGGCTAAGCTAGGTTAAGCTAGGCTAGGATAGGCTAAGACAGGATAGGTTAAGCTAGGCTAAGCTGAGCAAGACAAAGCTAGGGTAGGCAAAGCACAACTAAGCTAAACGAAGAAAAGCTAGGCTAAGCTTAACCTAGCCTACACTAGCCTACTCCATCTAGCCTAGCCTACTCTACCTAGCCTAGCCTAGCCTAGTCTACTCTACCTAGCCTAGTCTAGCCTACTCTACCTAGCCTAGCCTAGCCTAGCCTAGCATACTCTACCTAGCCTAGCCTATTCTACCTAGCCTAGTTTAGCCTAACCTACTCTACCTAACCTACTCTATCTTTTCCTATCCTAGCCTAGCCTACTCTACCTATCTTAACCTAGCCCAGCCTACTCTACCTAGCCTAGCCTAGCCTATCCTACTCTATCCTAGAATAGCCTTGCCTAGCCTACTCTAGCCTAATCTACCTAGCCTACTCTATCCTAGCCTAGCCTAGCCTATCCTTCTCTACCTAGCCTAGCCTACTCTAGCCTACTCTACCTATCTTAGCCTAGCCTAGCCTAGCCTAATCTTCTTAGCCTAGCCTACTCTACGTATCCCAGCCTAGCCTAGCCTACTCTATCCTATCCTAGCCTAGACTTGCCTACTCTACCTGGCCTAGCCAACTCTACCTAGCTTAGCCTAGCCTAGTCTATCATATCCTCGCCTAGCCTACTCTACCTAGCCTCGCCTACTCTAGCTTACTCTTCGTAGCCTACTCTACCGAGCCTAGCCTAGCCTAGTCTCCTCTACCTAGCCTAGCCTAAGCTAGCCTACTCTACCTATTATACTCTACCTAGCCTAGCCTAGCCTAGTCTACACTACCTAGTCTAACATAGCCTAGCCTACTCTACCTAGCCTAGTGTAGCTTATCCTAGCTTTTCCTAGCCTAGCTTTGCCTTGCATAGCTTAGTCTCGCTTATCCTAGCCTTTCTTAGCCTAACCTAGCCTAGCTTAGCCTATCCTAGACTAGCCTAGCCTAGCTTAGCTTTGCCTTACTTAGCTTTGACTCGCTTAGCTTAGGCTAGCTTAGCCTAGCTTAGCCTAGCTTTAACTAGCTTTCCCTAGCCTAGCTTTGCCTAGCTTAACTTTGCATAGCTTTGCCTTTCCTAGCTTAGCCTACCCTGGCGTAGCTTAGCTTAGCCTAGCTTTGCCAAGCTTAGCCTAGCTTAGCCTAGATTTGGCTTGCCTACCTTAGCCTAGCTTTTCTTCGTTTAGCCTAGCTTAGCTTTGCCTAGCCTAGCCTAGCCTTGCCTAGCTTTGCTTAGCCTAGCTTTGCCTAGCCTAGCCTAGCTTAGGTTAGCCTAGCTTAGCCTAGCCTAGCTTCTCTTAGCCTAGCCTAGCTTAGCCTAGCCTATCTTAGCCTAGCATACTCTACCTAGTATACTCTACCTAGCCTACCCTATCCTATCCTATCCTAGCCCAGCCTACTCTACCTAGCCTACTCTATCCTATCCAATCCTAGCCAAGCCTACTCTACCTAGCCTACCTTACTCTACCTAGCCTAGCCTAACCTTGCCTACTCTACCTAACAGAGCCTAGCTTAGCCTACTCTATCCTATCCTACCCTAGCCTAGCCTACTCTTCCAAGCTTAGCCTACTCTAGCCAACTCTACCTAGCCTACTCTACCTAACCTAGCCTTGCCTAGCCTACTCTACCTAGCCTAGCCTAGCCTCGCCTACTCTACCTAGCCTATTGTATCCAATCCTACCCTAGCCTACTATAGCTAGCCTATCCTACTTTAACCTTCTCTACCTAGCCTAGCATACTACTCTACATAGCCTAGCCTGCTCTATCCTATCCTAGCCTAGCCTAGCCTAGACTAGCCTAGCCTAGCCTACTCTACTTAGCTTAGCCTACTAGATTATAGCCTATCCTAGCCTAGCCTACTGTATCCTAGCCTAGCCTGGCCTACTGTATCCTAGCCTACTCTACCTAGCTTAGCCTGACTTAGCCTATCTCAACCTAGCTTAGCCAAGCTCAGCCTCGCTTAACCTAGCTTAGCTTTGCTTAGCCTAGCTTTGCTTAGCCTAGCTGATCCTAGCTTTGCTTCGCTTAGCTTAGCCTAGCTTTGCCTAGCTTAAGCTAGCCTAGCTTAGCCTATCCTAGCCTATCTTAGCTTAGCTTTGCCTAGCCTAGCTTTGCTTTCGCTTAGCTTAGCTTAGCTTTGTCTCACTTAGCTTAGCCTAACTTTGCCTAGCCTAGCCTAGCCTTGCCTAGCCTAGTTTTTTGTAGCTTTGCCTAGCTTTGCCTAGCCTAGTTTTGCCTAGCTTTGCTTAGCTTAGCTTAGCCTAACCTAAGTTTTCCTAGCTTAGCTTAGCCTAGCTTTGCTTAACCTAGATTTTCCTTGCTTAGCTTAGCCTAGCTTAGTTTAGCCTAGCTTTGCCTTGCCTAGCTTAGCTTAGTCTAGCTTAGCTTAGCCTAGCTTAGCTTAACTTAGCCTAGCTTCGCTTAGCTGAGCCTACTCTACCTAGCCTAGCCTACTCCACCTAGCCTAACCTAGCCTAGCCTACTCTACCTTGCCTACTCTGTCTTATCCTAGCTTAACCCAACTTTGTTTAGCCTAGCTTAACCTAGTCTACTCTGTCCTATCCTATCGTAGCCTAGCCTACTCTATCTAGCCTAGCCTACTCTTAACTACTCTACCTAGCCTAGCATAGCTTAGCCTACCTTTGCCTAGCCTAGCTTTGACTTGCTTAGCTTAACCTATCCTAGCTTAGCCTATCCTAGCCTAGCTTAGCCTAGCCTAGCTTATCCTAGCTTAGCTTAGCCTTGCTTATCCTCGCTTAGCTTAGCCTAGCTTAGTCTAGCCTAGCCTAGCTTAGCCTAGCCTCGCTTAGCCTAGCTTAGCCTAGATTTTACTAGCCTTATCTACCCTAGCTTTTCCTAGCTTACCTTAGACTAGCTTAGCCTAACTTAGCTTAGCTTAGCCTAGCTTTTCCTCGTCTAGCTTAGTCTAGCCTAGCCTAACTTAGCTTAGCTTAGCCTAGCCTAGCTTAATCTAGCTTAGCCTAACTTTGCCAAGCTTAGTTTAGCTTTTCTTAGCCTAGCTTAGCCTCGATTTGCCTTGCCTACCTTCACTTAGTCTAGCTTGGCTTAGCCTAACTTAGCCTAGCTTTGCCTAGCCTAGCCTAGCCTAGCCTACTATACTTTAGCCTACTCTACCTTACCTAGCCTAGCCTAGCCTACTCTACCTAGCCTAGCCTAGCATAGCCTACTCTACCTAGCCTAGCCTAGCCTATCTTACTCTACCTAGACTAGTCTAGCTTAGCCTAGCCTAACTTAGCCTAGCCTAGCTTAGCTTAGCCTAGCCTAGCCTACACTACCTAGCCTACTCTATCCTATCCTAGCCTTGCCTAGCCTACTCTACCTATCCTAGCCTACTCTAGCCTACTCTACCTTACCTAGCCTAGCCTAGCCTAGCCTAGCCTACTTTCCCTAGCCTAGCCTAGCCTATCCTACTCTACCTAGGCCAGCCTAACTTACTCTACCTAGCCTAGTCTAGCATAGCCTACTCTACCTAGCCTACTCTATCCTATCTTAGCCTAGCCTAGCGTACTTTACCTAGCCTAACCTACACAAGTCTAGCCTAGCCTAGCCTAATCTACCTAGGCTAGCCTAGCCTACTCTATCCTATCCTAGCCTACCCTATACTAGTCTACTCTACCTAGCCTAGCCTACTCTAATCTAGTCTACCTAGCCTACTCTACCTAGCCTAGCCTATCCTAACCTACTCTACCTAGCCTAGCCTACTCTATAATATCCTAGACTAGCCTAGACTACTCTAGCCTACTCTACCTAGCCTAGCCTAGCCCAACCTTCTCTACCTAGCCTACTCTACGTAGACTAGCCTAGCCTACTCTATCCTATCCCAGGCTAGATTTCCTAGCCTACTCTACGTAGCCTAGCGTACTCTACTTAGCCTAGCCTACTCTACCCTAATCTACGTAGCCTACTCTATCTAGCCTACCCTAGACTATGCTATTCTACCTAGCCTAGCCTAGCCTAGACTAGACTATTCTACCTAGCCTACTCTACCTAGCCTACTCTATCCTATCCTAGCCTAACCTAGCCTACTCTACCTAGACTAGCCTACTTTAGCCTACTCTACCTATCCTAGCCTAGCCTAGCCTACTCTACCTAGCCTACTCTACGTAGCTTAGCCTACTTTACATAGCCTAGCCTAGCTTAACCTACTCTATCCTATCCTAGCCTAGACTAGCCTACTCTACCTAGCCTAGCCTACTTTAGCCTACTCTACCTAGCCTAGCCTAGCCTATTCTACCTAGCCTAGCTTATTCTATTCTAGCCTAGACTAAGATACTCTACCTAGCCTAGCCTAATCTAGCCTACTCTACCTAGCTTACTCTACTGAGCCTTGCCTAGCCTAGCCTTCTCTACATAGCCTAGTCTAACCTGGCCTACTCTAACTAGTCTAGCCTAGCATAGCCCACTCTAACTAGCCTACTCTATCATATCTTATTCTAGCCTAGACGAACTTACACTAGCCTACTCTACATAGCCTATCCTAGCCTAGCCTAATCTACCTAGGCTAGCCTAGCCTACTATACCCTGCCTAGCTTACTCTAGCCTAGTCTACCTAGCCTACTATATCTAGCCTAGCCTAGCCTAGACTACTCTGCCTAGCCTAGCCTAATCTATCCTATCCAAGACTTGCCTAACCTACTCTATCTAGCCTAGCCTACTTTAGCCTACTCTACCTAGCCTAGCATAGCCTAGGCTACTCTACCTAGCATAATCTAGCCTAACCTAATCTATCCTAGCCTAGCCTAGCCTACATTATTTAGCCTAGCCTAGCCTACTTTAGCCTAATCTACCTAGCCTACTCTACCTAGCCTAGCCTAGCCTAGCCTATTCTACCTAGCCTACTCTATCCCATCCTATCCTAGCCTAGCCTACTCTACCTAGCCTAGCTTACTCTAGCCTACTCTACCTATCAGGGGCTAGCCTAGCCTACTCTACCTATCCTAGCTTTGCCTAGCCTAGCCTAGCTTAGCTTAGCCTAGCTTGACCTAACTTAGCACAGCTTAGCTTAACCTAGCATACTCAAACTAGTCTACTCTATCGTATCCTAGCCTAGCCTAGCCTAATCTACCTAGCCTAGCCTAGCCTTGCCTACTCTACCTAGCCTAGCCTTGCCTACTCTACCTAGCCTAGCCTAGCCTTGCCTACTCTACCTAGCCTACTCTATCCTATTCTATCCTAGCCTAGCCTACTCTACCTAGCCTAGCCTACTCTATCCAACTCTACCTAACCTACTCTACCTAGCCTAGCCTTGCCTAGCCTACTCTACCTAGCCTAACTTAGCCTAGCCTACTCTATCATGTCCTAGCCTAGCCTACTCTACCTAACCTAGCAACCTCTATCCTATCCTAGCCTAGCCTACTCTAGCTAGCCTACTTTACCTAGCCTAGCCTACTCTATCCTATCCTAGCCTAGCCTACTTTAGCTAGCCTACTCTATCTAGCCTAGCCTAGGCTAGCCTACTTTACTTAGCCTACTCTGCCTAGCCTAGGCTAGCCTACTCTACCTAACCTACTTTGCCTAGCCTAGCCTATCCTACTCTACCTAGCCACGCCTAGACTAGCGTAGCGTACTCTACTTAGCCTAGCCTACTCTATCCTAGCCTATCCTAGCCTAGCCTACTCTACCTATCCTAACCTAACCTAGCCTTAGATTAAGCTAGCCTAGCTTTGCCTTGCCTAACTTAGCTTAGTCTAGATAAGCTTAGCCTAGACTCGCCTAGCTTAACCTAGCTTAGATTAGCCTCGCTTAGCTTAGCTTAACCTAGCTTAGCCTAGCTTTTCCTATAATAGCTTAGTTTAGTCTAGTCTAACTTAACCTAGCTTAGCCTATCTTAGCTTAGCCTAGCCTAGCCTAGCTTAGCTTAGCCTAGCTTGGCTTGGCTTTGCTTCGCCTAGCCTAGCCCATCTTACTCTACGTAGCCTAGAATAATCTACCTAGCGTAGCCTAGTCTACTCTATCCTAGCCTAGCCTACTCTACCTAGGTTAGCCTAGCCTAGCCTACTCTACCTAACCTAGCCTAGAATATGCTCCCTAGCCTAGCCTAGCCAAGCCTACTCTAGCTAGCCTAATTTACATAGCCTAGCCTAGCCTAGGCTAATCTACCTAGTCTACTCTACCTACCCTAGCTTAGCCTAGCTTAACCTAGCTTAGCCTAACTTAGGCTAGACTAGTCTAGCCCAGTCTAGCCTAGCCTAGCTTATTCTGGCTTAGCTTAGCCTAGCCTAGTCTACCTAGCCTAGCCTAGCCTAACCTAATCTACCTAGGCTAGCCTATCCTACTCTATGCTATCCTAGCCTAGCCTAGCCTAGCCTACTCTACCTAGCCTAACCTACTCTAGCTTAGTCCACCTAGACTACTCTATCTAGCCTAGCCTACTCTAGCTTAGTCTACCTAGACTACTCTACCTAGCCTAGCCTAGACTAGCCTACTCTATCATATCCTAACCTAGCCTACTCTATCCTATCCTAGGCTAGCCTACTCTATCCTAGCCTACTCTACCTAGCTTAGCCTAACTCAACCTAGCTCAGCCTCGCTTAGCCTAGCTCAACCAAGCTCAACCTAGCTTAGCTTAGCTTAGCTTAGCCTTTCTTAGCCTAGCCTAGCTGAGTCTAGCTTTTCTTCGCTTAGCTTAGCCTAACTTTGTCTTGCTTAGCTTAGCCTAGCCTAGCCTAATCTAGCTTATCCTAGCTTAGCTTAGCCTAGTTTATCCTTGCCTAGCTTAACCTAGCCTAGCCTAGCTTAGCTTCGCTTAGCCTAGCCTAGCTTAGCCTAGCGTTGCCTAGCTTAGCCTAGCTTTACTTAGTCTAGTCTAGAAAAGCTTTGAATTGCCTAGCTTAGCTTAGCTTAGCCTAGCTTAGCCTAGCTTTGCTTCACTTAGCCTAGCTTAGCCTACTCCTCCTAGATTACTCTACCTAGCCTAGACTACTTTATCCTAGCCTAGCCTACTCTAACTAGTCTAGCCTAGTCTAGCGTACCCTACCTAGCCCAGCCTAGCCTAGCCTACTCTACCTAGCCTACTCAACCTAGCTTAGCCTAGACTACTCTACCTTGCTTAGCCTTGACTAGCCTAGCATAGCCTAGCTTAGCCTAGCTTAGTCTAAACTAGCCTAGTCTAGCCGAGCCCAACTTAGCCTAGCTTTGTTTCACTTAGCCTAGCCTACTCTACCCAGCCTACTCTACGTAGCCTAGACTATTCTACCTAGCCTAGCCTAGCCTACTCTACCTAGCATAGCCTAGCCTAGAATACTCTACCTAGCCTACTCTGTCCTATCCTAGCCTAGGCTAGCCTACTCTACCTAGGCTAGCCTACTCTACCTAGCCTAGCCTAGCCTACTCTACCCAACCTAGCCTAGCCTAGCCTACTATATAATATCCTAGCCCAGCCTAGCTTACTCTACCTAGCCTAGCCTACTCTACCTACCCTAGCCTAGCCTAGCCTACTTAACCTACCTACCCTAGCCTACTTAACCTAGCATACTCTATCCTATCTTAGGCTAGCCTAGCCTACTCTACCTATCCTAACCTACTCTAGCCTACTCTACCTAGCCTAACCTGCTCTAGCCTACTCTACCTAGCCTTCTCTATCCTATCCTAGCCTCCTCTACCTAGCCCTCTCTATCCTATCCTAGCCTCCTCTACCTAGCCTAGCCTAGCCTACTCTAGCCTACTCTACCTAGTCTAACATAGCCTAGCGTACTCTACCTAGCTTAGCATAGCCTAGCCTACTCTACCCAGCGTACTCTATCCTATCCTAGCCTAGCCTAACCTACTCTACCTAGCCTACCCTACTCTAGTATACTCTACCTAGCCTATCCTAGCCTAGCCTACTCTACCTAGCCTACTCTATCCTATCCAACCTAGCCTACTCTACTAGCCTACTCCACCTAGCCTAGCCTACTCTACCTAGCCTAGTCTAGCATAGCCTACTCTACCTAGCCTTCTCTATCCTATCTTAGTCTAGCCTAGCGTACTTTACCTAGCTTAACCTACTCTAGCCCACTCTACCTAGCCTAGCTTAGCCTAGCCTAGCCTAGCCTACTCTATCCTATCATAGCCTTGCCTAGCCTAGTCTACTCTACCTAGCCTAGCCTACTCTCGCATAGTCTACCTAGCTTAGTCTACCTAGCCTAGCCCAGCCTAACCTACTCTTCCTAACCTACTCTACTAAGACTAGCCTAGCCTACTCTATCCTATCCCAATCTAACCTTTCCTAGCCTACTCTACCCTACTCTACCTAACCTCGCCTAGACTAGGCTATTCTGCCTAGCCTAGCCTAGCCTAGACTACTCTACCTAGCATACTCTATCCTTTCATAGCCTAGCCCACCTACTGTACCTAGCCTAGCCTAGGCCACCTACTGTACCTAGCCTAGCTTACTGTACCTAGACTAGCCTACTCTATCATAGCCTACTTTACCTAGCCTACCCTTGCCTAGCCTACTCTACTTAGCTTACTCTATCTAGCCTAGACTAGCCTAGCCTACTCTACCTAGCCTAGCCTAGCCTAACCTACTCTATCCTATCATACTCTATTCTAGCCTAGCCCACACTACCTAGCATGGCTTACTCTATCCTAGCCTAGCCCTACCTACTCTATCATAGCCTACTCTACCTAGCCTAGCCTACTATATTCTAGCATACTCTAACTAGCCTACTCTACCTAGCCTAGCCTAGCCTAGCCTACTCTATCCTAGCCTAGACTAGCCTAGCCTACTCTACCTAGTTTAGCCTAGCCTATCCTACTCTATGCAAGCCTACTCTACCTAGCCTAGTCTAATCTATCCTAGCTTAGCTTACTCTACCTACCCTAGCCTACTGTATCCTAGTCTAGCCTAGCCTACTCTATCCTATCTTACTCTACCTAGTCTAGCTTACTCTATCCTAGCCTACTCTAGTTTACTCTATCTTAGCCTACTCTAGCCTATCCTAGCCGAGACTAGCCTATGCTACACTGCGTACCCTAGCCTAGCCTAGCCTACTTTATCCTAGCCTACTCTACCTTGCCCAGCCTACTCTATTCTAGCCTATACTAGCCTAGCCTACTCTACCTAGCTTAGTCTAGCCTATCCTACTCTATCCAAGCCTACTCTACCTAGCCTAGCCTAATCTATCCTAGCCTAGCCTACTCTACCTATCCTAGCCTACTCTATCCTAGCCTAGCCTAGCCTACTCTATCCTATTTTAATCTACCTAGTATAGCTTAGCCTAGCTTACTCTATCCTAGCCTACTCTAGCTTACTCTATCCTAGCCTACTCTAGCCTATCATAGCCGAGACTAGCCTATGCTACACTACCTAGCCTAACCTAGCCTAGCCTACTTTATCCTAGCCTATTCTACCTTACCTAGCCTACTCTATCCTAGCCTAGACTAGCCTAGCCTACTCTACCTAGCCTAGCCTATATAAGCCTAGCTTTCACTATCTAGCCTAGCCTACTCTATCCTAGCCTAGCTTAGCTTAGCCTACTGTATCCTAGCCTACTCTATCCTTGCCTAATCTACCTAGCCTAGCCTACTTAATCATAGCCTACTCTATTCTAGCATAGCCTAGCCTAGCCTACTTTATCTTAACCTACTCTACCTAGCCTAGTCTATCCTAGCCTATTCCAAATAGCCCACTCTACTCTTTCATAGTCTATGTAGCCTAGCCTACTCTATCCTAGCCTACTCTACCTAGCCTAGCCTACTCTTTCATACTCTACCTAGCATAGCCTACTCTACCTAGCCTACCCTACCAATCTTAGCCTAGCCTAGAATACTCTAGATAGCCTACTCTACCTAGCCTAGCCTACTCTACTCTACTCTATCCAAGCCTACTCTACCTAGCCTAGCCTACTCTTTCATACTCTACCTATCCTAGCCCACTCTACCTAGCATAGCCTACTTTACCTAGCCTACCCTACCAATCCTAGCCTAGCCTAGAATACTCTAGATAACCTACTCTACCTAGCCTAGCCTAGTCTACTCTACTCTATCCAAGCCTACTCTACCTAGCCTAGCCTACTCTATCATATCCTAGCCTATTCTATTCTAGCCTATTCTACCTAGCCTAGCCTATTTTATCCCTGCCTAGTCTACGTAGCCTCACCTACTCTATCCTAGTCTAGCATAACCTAGTCTACTCTATCCTAACCTACTCTACCTAGCCTAGCCTACTCTATCCAAGCCTAGCCTATTCTATCCTTGCCTAGTCTACGTAGCCTCGCCTACTCTATCTTAGCCTAGCCTACTCTATCCTAACCTACTCTACCTACCCTAGCCTACTCTATCCAAGCCTAGCTTAGCCTAATTTACTTATCCTACTCAACCTAGCCTACCCTAGCCTAGCCTACTCTACCTATCCTAGCCTCCTCTACCTAGCCTAGCCTAATATATCATAGCCTAGCTTAGCCTAGTTAAGCTTAGCCTAGCCTAGCCTACTCTATTCTAGCTTACTCTACCTAGCCCAGCCTAGCCTAGCCTACTCTATCCTAGCCTACTCTACCTATCTTATTCTACCTAGCCTAACCTAGTCTATCCTATCCTATCCTATCCTAGCCTATCCTACTATATCCTAGACTACACTACCTAGCCTCCTCTACCTATCTTAGCCAACTCTATCCTAGCCTACTCTAGCCAAGCCGAGCCTACTCTATCCTACACTACCGAGCCTACTCTATCCTAAGAAACTATACTTAGCCTAGCCTACTCTATCCTACCCTACTCTAGCTCGACTAGCCTACTCTATCCTAGCCTTGCCTAGGATAGAGTAGGCTCGGTAGTGTAGGATAGAGTAGCCTACTCTAGCTAGACTAGCCTACTCTATCCTACCCTACTCTACCTAGACTAGCCTACTCTATACCTAGCCTAGCTTACTCTATCCTACCCTACTCTAGCTAGACTAGCCTACTCTATCCTAGCCTACTCTATCTTAGCCTACTATAACTAGCCAAGCATAGCCTACCCTCTTCTATCCTAGCCTAACCTACTCTATCTTAGCCTAGCCTACTCTATCATAGCCTACTCTATTCTAGCCTACTCTACCTAGCCTAGCCTACTCTATCCTAGCATTCTCTACCTATCCTAGCCTACTTTATCGTAGTATAGCCTGGCCTAGCCTACTATATATTAGCCTACTCTACCAAGCATAGGCTAGCCTAACCTACTCTATCTCAGTCTACTCTACCCAGCCTAGCCCGATCTATCCTAGCCTATTCTATCTTAGCCTACTCTATCCTAGCCTGCTAAGCCAAGCCTATCCTACTCTACCTATCCTACTTTAACTAGCTTAGCTTAGCCTAGCCTACTCTATCCTACCCTACACTAGCCTAGCCTACTCCATCCTTGCCTTCTCTAATTAGCCACGCTAGCCTAGCCTACTCTACCCAACCTACTCTACCTAGCCTATCCTAGCTTAACATACAATACCTAGACTAGCCTACTCTACCTAGCCTAGCCTACTCTATCATAGCATAGCCTAGCCTACACTACTCTACCTAGCCTAGCCTAGACAACTCTATCCTAACCTAGACTATCCTAGCCTAGCCTACTCTTTCCTAGCCTACTTTATCGTAGCCTACTCTATCTTAGCCTTCTCTACCTAACTTAGTCTAACCTAGTCTACTCTACCCAGCCTAGCCTAGCCAATCCTACTCTATCCTAGCTTACTGTACCTAGCCTAGCCTACTCTATCTTAACAAAGCCTAGTCTACCTAGCCTAGCCTACTCTGCCTAACCTAGCCTAGCCTAGCCTATTCTATCCTTGCCTACTCTTCATACCCTACTCTACCTAGCCTAGCCTACTCAATCTAGCCTAGGCTACCCTACTCTACCTAACCTAGCTTAACCTTCTCTATCCTAGCCTAGCCTAGCCTATTCTACTTATTCTACTCTACTTAGCCTAGCATAGCCTAGCCTACTCTGCCTATCCTAGCCTATTCTGCCTAGCCTAACCTACTATATCCTACCCTAGCTTAGCCTACTCTATCCTAACCTACTCTACCTAGCCTAGTGTAGCCTAGCCTACCATATCTTAGCCTACTCTACCTAGCTTACTCTATCTAGTCTAACCTACTATATCCTATCCTAGCCCAGCCTAGTCTATTCTATCCTAGACTACAATACCTAGCCTAATATACCTATCCCAGCCTACTTTACCTAGCCTAGCCTGCTCTATCCTAGCTTAGCCTAGCCTATCCTACTCTATCCTAGACTACTCTACCTAGCCTATTCTATCAAAGCCTAGTCTACATAGCCTAACCTAGCCTATCCTACTCTACCTAGCCTACAATATCCTGGCCTACTCTACATAGCCTAGCTTACTCTACCTAGCCTGGCCTACTATATCCTAGCTTAAACTAGCCTAGCCAAGCATAATCTATCCTATCCTACTGTACCTACCCTACCTACCCTAGCCTAGCCTAACCTAGCCTAGCATTCTCTACCAATCCTAGTCTAGCCTACTCTAGTTAGCCTAGCCTACTCTATCTAGCCTAGCCTACTCTATCCTAGCCTTGCATGGCCTAGCCTAGCCTACTCTACTTAGCCTAGTCTACCTCTCCTAGCCTAGACTAGCCCAGTCTAATTAGCATACTCTTCCTAGCATAGCCTACTCTATCCCAGCCTAGCCTACTCTACCTATCCTATCCTACTATATCCTAGCGTAGCTTAGCCTAGCTTTCCTACTCTATCCTGACCTACTCTACTTTGCCTAGCCTAGCCGACCCTACTCTATCCTAGCATACCCTAGCCTACTCTATCCTAGCCTAATCTACCTAGCCTGCTGTACCCAGGCTAGGCTAATCTATCCTAACCTAGCCTAGCCTAGCCTACTCTATCCTAGCCTAGTCTACTCTATCCTAGCCTAGCCTATTCTACTTAAAGTAGCCTACTCTATCCTAGCCTAGCATAGCCAACTCTACTTAGAATACTCTACCTAGCCTAGCCTACGTTACCTATCTTAGCCTAGTCTAACCTACTCTATCCAACCTAGCCTAGCCTACTCTACCTAGCCTACTCCACCTAGCCTAGCCTACCATAGCCTAGCGTAGCCTAACCTACTCCATCTTAGCCTTCTCTACCTAGCCTAGCCTAGCCTAGTCTACTTTAACATGCCTGCTCAGACTAGCCTAGCCTAGCCTAGTCTAGCCTACTCTATCCTAACCTACATTACTTAGACTAGCCTATTCTATGCTAGCCTAGCCCACTCTATCCTAGCCTACTCTACCTAGCCTAGCCTACTCTATCCTAGTCTAGCCTAGCCTACTCTATAATAGTCTAGCCTAGCCTAGCCTACTATATTATAGCCTAATCTACCTAGCCTAGTCTAATCTATCCTACACTAGCCTAGCCTAGCCTACTCTATCCTAGCCTACTCAACCTAGCCTAGCCTAGCCTACTCTAACCTAGCCTAGCCTACTCTACGCTAGCCTACTTTACCTATCATAGCCTACTCTAGCCTAGCCTACTCTGTCCTAGCCTAGCATACTCTACGCTAGCCTACTTTACCTAGCCTAGCCTACTCTATCCTAGCCTACTCTACCTAACCTAGTCTAACCTAGACTACTCTACCTAGCCTAGCCTAGTCAATCCTACTCTATCCTAGCTTACTTTGCTTAGCCTAGCTTATTCTATCCTAGCAAAGCCTAGTCTACCTAGCCTAGCCTACTCTACCTAACCTAGCCTAGCCTAGCCCAGTCTATCATTGCCCACTCTTCTTACCCTACTCTCCTTAGCCTAGCCTAGCCTAGCCTACTCTACCTAACCTAGCCTAGCCTACTCTACCTAGCATAGTCTACTCTACCTAGCCTAGCTTACTCTATCCTAGCTTACTCTACCTAGCCTAGCCTACTCTATCCTACCCTAGCTTACTCTAACCTAGACAACTCTATATTAGTCTACTCTACCTAGCCGCACCTAGCCTAGCCTACTCTATCCTAACCTACTCTACTTAGCCTAGCCTAGCCTAGCCTACTCTATCCTAGTCTACTCTACCTAGCCTATCCTAACCTAGCCTACTTTGTCATAGCCTAGTCTAGCCTGGCCTACTCTACCTAGCCTAGCCTACTCTACCTTGCCTACTCTACCTAGCCTAGCCTAGTCTATCCTAACCTACACTACCTAGCCTAACCTACTCTATCCTAGCCTAGCCTACTCTACCTAGTTTAATCTACTCTATCCTAGAATAGCCTAGCCTAGCATAGCCGACTCTATCCTAGCCTACTCTAAAACCCTACTCTACCTTGCCTAGCCTAGTCTAGCTTAGTCTACCCAACCCACCCTAGCCTAGCCTAGCCTACTCTATCGAGCTTACTTTTCCTAGCCTGACCTAGACTAGCCTAGCCTACTCTACCTAGACTACTCTACCTAGCCTAGCCTAGACTAGCCTACTCTATCCTAGCCTACTCTACCTAGCCTAGCCTACTCTATCCTAGCCTAGTCTACTATAGCTAGTCTAGCCTCGCCTAGGCTACTCTATCCTAGCCTACACTACCTAGCATAGCCTACTCTACCAAGCCTATCCTAGTCTAGCCTAGCCTAGCCTAGCCAAACCTAGCGTAGCGTAGCCTAGCCTAGCCTAGAATACCAAGCCTAACCTAGCCTAGAATACCAAGCCTAACCTAGCCTAGCCTAGCCTAGCCTAGCTTAGCCTAGCCTAGCCTTGCCTAGTCTAGTCTAGCATAGTCTACATAGCCCAGCCTACCCTAGTCTACTCTATCCTATCCTAGCCTAGCCTAGCCTACGCTACCCAGCCTAGCCTAGCGCAACCTTGCTTAATCTACCTAGCTTAGCCAACTCAACCTAGCCTAGCCTACTCTACCTAGCCTCGCCTACCCTAGCCTAGCCTAGCCTAATCTATTATAACCTACACTACCTATCCTAGCCTACTCTATCCTAGCGTAGCTTAGCCTAGCCTATTCTATCCTAGCATACTCGACCTAGCCTGGCCTTCTCTATCTTAGCCTACTCTATCCTTCCCTACTCTATCTTAGCCATCTCTACCTAGCCTACCCTAGCCTAGCCTACTCTATCTTAGCCTACTCTACTTAGCCTACTCTACCAAGCCTAGCCTTCTATATCATAGCCTAGCCTGACCTACTCTATCCTATCCTACTCTACCTGGCCTAGCCTTCTCTATCCTAGCCTAGCTTACTCTAACCTAGCCTACTCTATTCTAGCCTACTGTACCTAGCCTAGCATAGCCTAGCCTACTCTATCCAAGCCTACTCTACTTAGCCTTGCCTACTCTATCCTAGCCTAGCCTAGCTTAGCCTACTCTACTTAGCCTAGCCTAGCCTAGCTTCCTCTATTCTGGCCTACTCTACCTAGCCTAGCCTAATCTATCTTGGCCTACACTATCCTAGCCTACTCTACCCAGTCTACTCTACCTAGCCTAAACTATTCTAGCCTAGCTTAGAATACTCTATCATAGCCTACTCTAACTACCCAAGCTTAGCCTAGCCTAATCTACATAGCCTAGCCTACTCTACCTAGCCTAGCCTACTCTACATAGCCTAGTCTACTATACCGAGCCTAGCCTACTCTATCCCTGCTTAGCCTAGCCTAGCCTACTCTATCCTAGCCTACTCTACCTAGAATAGCCTAGCGTAGCCTACTCTACCTTGCCTAGCTGGGCCTAGCCTACTCTATCCTAGCCTAGCCTACTCTACCTAACCTAGCATAGCCTTCTCTACCTAGCCTAGCCTAGCCTACTCTTCCTAACCTACTCTAACTAGCCTAGTCTATCCTAGCCTACTCTACGTAGCCTAGCCCACTCTATCATATCCTAGCCTACTCTACCTAGCCTAGTCTACTTTATCCTAGCCTAATCTTCCTAGTCTACTCTACCTAGCCTAGCCTACTCTATCCTAGCCTAATCTTCCTAGCCTACTCTACCTAGCCTGGCCTAGCTTAGCCTACTCTATCCTAGCCTAGCCTACTCTATTTTATCCTACTCTACCTAACCTCACCTACTCTATCCTAACCTACTATACCAAGCCTAGCCTAGCCTACCCTACTCTATCCTATCCTTTCCTAGCCTAGCCTGCTTTACCTAGCCAACTCTACCTAGCCTAGCCTACTCTAGCCTAGCCTACTCTATTCTACCTTACTCTACATAGACTAGCCTATTCTATCATACCCTAGCCTAAATACCTATTGTTATCACTCCAGGAAACTCTTCTAGGCTGTAAGTCGGAGATGCCTGGTAACCAACTCTTTTTGGAAATATTTTCTTAATATTTGATGTGGTTTGTGGATCAAGATGAATATCTAGGGACTGAACTGTGTGTTCAAGACTGTTTAGAAATATAAAATCTCACAAGGCCTTCTAATAATGCAGTCAGACAAGGTTTGATTTAAATGAGGAAGAAAACAACTATTGAACCAGATTACACTTCATAC
Organism: Picea engelmannii; assembly: GCA_009831015.1. Classification (NCBI taxonomy): domain Eukaryota; kingdom Viridiplantae; phylum Streptophyta; class Pinopsida; order Pinales; family Pinaceae; genus Picea; species Picea engelmannii. The sequence continues at coordinate 43,728 of ML813119.1, forward strand.
AAACAAGCACAATGGGTTTAATAACCAAGGAAATAACTTATGATTATCAACTAAAACAATCAACCAGTGAGATGACAATCACTTGCAGATTGAATGAGCATCAATAAAGAACATTCACTCATAAGCTATCAGAG
>ML813119.1:44223-67273 GCA_009831015.1 Picea engelmannii
ATTATCAACTAAAACAATCAACCAGTGAGATGACAATCACTTGCAGATTGAATGAGCATCAATAAAGAACATTCACTCATAAGCTATCAGAGAACAGGAAAGAGAAAGTCTGACAACACAACTGAAGGAAGCTTGCAATTTTTTACATAATAAGAATAAGTCTTTTGATTACAGTAGCAGCATGTAGCACTCCAAATCGAACCCCCTTTGTCCTCCAAATGTCTTTGGCTTTATAGTTTCTTACAATCAGTTTTTAGATCCTAAAACAATGGATCTGATATTCTAAAAATAGAAAGTCAAAACTAATTCACAAAAGATAAGGAGAGATCCTCAAGATGAGGTCAACCTCTATCTTTTGGTCTTCAAACATTGGTTGAAAATTGATGAAGTGTAGCCTAGCCTTTTAAGGCTATTTGATCTGTTCCTTTGAAAGTGGAATTCGAATTTGATGATGTGTGCCAAAAATCCCTATCATTTTGCCTTTGAAAATCACTAAATCTAGGAAAAAAATGCCCTTTTGACTTTCATCTCCAAGAGTGGCCTTCAGATTTTGATTTGATAATTCATAACCAGCTTATTGAAGAAGGATTCAAACCCAAAAATTATTGATCTAGGCAAAAATTTGGCTATTCTGGCCGTGGCAGCTTTCAACAGCGCACTTGCCTGAAAAATATGCTCCTACGCTGTTGAAAGTAGCCACTTTCCACAGCTAACTAGTCAAAATTCTGTATTTTGCGTTGGTGAAAGTGCAGATTTTTTCAAAATCAAATTTCTCAATCATGGAGAGTCCGTTTTGCATGTTTAAATAGTCGATCGACATCTACAAATCCTTAACTTTCCAATGGTGCTTTCATATCTGCATTTGAAACTCGGGAAGCTATCAAAAATTTCCCTACAATATTAGGCATCTTTCCTTCAAAAACGCCGGTGCGTTTTTGAGTGCTAACACCTATCATAGCCTACTCTATCCTAGCCTAACCTACTCTATGTAGTCTATTCTACCTAGCCTAGCCTAGCTTAGCCTACTCTACTTATCCTACCCTACCTTGCCTAGCCTAACCTAGACTACTCTACCTAGCTTAGCCTACTCTATCCTAGCCTAGCCTACTCTAACTAGCATAGCCTACTCTATCCTAACCTATCCTATCCTAGCCTAACCTACCTAGTTTAGCCTAGCCTACTCTATCCTAGCCAACTCTACCTAACCTAGCCTAACCTAGCCTACTTTACCAAGCCTAGCCTAACCAATTCTACTCTATCCTAGTCTACTCTACCTACCCAAGCCTACTCTATCCTAGCAAAGCCTAGTCTAGAAAGCCTAGCCTAGCAAGCCTAGCCTACTCTACCTGGCCTAGCCTAGCGTAGGCTACTCTATCCTAGCCTAATATTCAAACCCAACTCTACCTAGCATAGCCTAGCCTAGCCTACTCTACCTAGCCTATTATATCCTAGTCAACTCTACCAAGCCTAGCCTACTCTACCTAGCCTAGCCTACTCTACCTAACCTAGCCTAGCCTAGCCTACTCTACCTAGCCTACTCTACCCAACCTAGCCTAGCCAATTCTACTCTACCTAGCCTACGCTACTCTATCCTAACCTAGCCTAGCCTAACTTGCTCTACCTAACCTACTCTACCTAGCCTAGCCTAACCTACTCTACCTAACCTAGCCTACCCTATAGAGCAAATCCTAGTCTACCTAGACTAGCCTACTCTGTCCTAGCCTAGCCTAGCTTAATCTATCCTAGCCTACTCTAGAATAACCTACTCTACCTACCCAACTGAACCTAGCCTAGCCTAGCCTAACCTAGCTTACTCTACCTAGCCTAACCTATCCTAACCTAGCCTACTTTACCTAGCCTAGCCTACTCTACTTAGCCTACGCTACCTAGCCTAGCCCAACCTAGCCTACTCTACCTAGACTAGCCTACTCTACCTAACCTAGCCTACTCTATCCTAGCCTAGCCTACTCTAACTAGCATAGCCTACTCTATCCTAACCTAACCTAGCCTAGCCTAGCATACTCTACGTAGCCTAGCCTACTCTATCCTAGCCTACTTTACTAAACCTATCCTAGCCAAACCTAGCCTACTCTATCCTAGCCTAGCCTACTCTAACTGGCATAGCTTACTCTATCCTAACCTAGCCTAACCTACTCTATCCTCGCCTACTCTACCAAGCCTAGCTTACTCAATCCTAGCCTACTCTACCAAACCTAGCCTAACCTAGCCTACTCTACCTAGCCTAGCCTATGCAATCCTACTCTATCATAGCAAAGCATAGTCTACCTAGCCTAGCCTACTCTATCCTAGCAAAGCCTAGTCTACCTTGCCTAGCCTACTCTATCATAGTCTACTCTTCTTACCCTACTCTACCTAGCCTATCCTAGCCTAGCCTAGCCTACTCTACCTAGTCTACTCTATCTAGCCTAGCCTACTCTATCCTAGCCTACTCTACCTAGCCTCTCCTAGACCATCCTAGGCCAGCCAAGACTAGCATAGCCTACTCTGCCTAGAATCCTCTACTTAAAGTAGCCTACTGTATCTTAGCGTACTCTACCTAGCATAGATTATTCTATCCTAGCCTATACTAGCCTAGCCTAATCAATCCTCGCCTACCCTACCTAGCCTAAACTAGCCTAGCATAATCTATTCTATCCTACTACCTAACCTAGCCTAGCCTACTCTACTTAGCCAATCCTACTGTATCCTATCCTACTCTAACTAGCCTAGCCTAATCTATTCTAGCCTAGCCTACTCTACCTACCCTAGCCTACTCTATCCTAGCTTAGCCTTGCCTACTCTATCTTATCCTACTCTACCTAGTATAGCTTAGCCTAGCTTACCATATCCTGGCCTACTCTATTTTACTCTATCCTAGCCTACTCTAGCCTATCCTAGCCTAGACTAGCCTAGGATACACTACCTAGCCTAGCCTAGCCTGGCCTACTTTATCCTAGCCTACTCTACCTTGCTTAGCCTACTCTATCCTAGCCTAGACTAGCCTAACCTACTCTACATAACTTAGCCTAGCCTATCATACTCTATCCTAGCCTACTCTACCTAGCCTTGCCTGATCTATCCTAGCCTAGCCTAGCCTACTCTACCTACCCTAGCCTACTCTATCATATCCTAGCCTAGCCTACTCTATCCTATCCTACTCTACCTAGTCTAGCTTAGCCTAGCTTACTCTATCCTAGCCTACTCTAGCCTATCTTAGCCGAGACTAGGCTATGCTACACTACCTATCCTAGCCTAGCCTAGCCTACTTTATACTAGCCTACTCTATCCTAGCCTAGACGTGCCTAGCCTACTCTACCTAGCTTAGCCTAGATAAGCCTAGATTACACTATCTAGCCTAGCCTACTCTATTCTACCCTAACTTAGTTTAGCCTACTGTATCCTAGCCTACTCTATCCTTGCCTAATCTACCTAGCCTAGCCTACTCTTCCTAGCCTAGCCTACTCTATTATAGCATAATCTAGCCTAGCCTACTCTATCTTAACCTACTCTACCTAGCCTACTCTAAATAGCCTACTCTACTCTTTCATAGCCTATCTAGCCTAGCCTACTCTATCCTAGCCTACTCTACCTAGCCTAGCCTACTATTTCCTACTCTACCTATCCTAGTCGACTCTATTTAGCATAGCCTACTCTACCTAGCCTACTCTACCAATCCTAGACTAGCCTAGAATACTCTAGATAACCTACTCTAGATAGCCTACTCTACCTAGCCTAGCCTAGTCTAGTCTACTTTATCCAAGCCTACTCTACCTAGCCTAGCCTACTCTATCCTATCCTAGCCTACTCTATTCTAGCATATTCTACCTAACCTATTTTACTTAGCCTAGCCTAGCCCAGCCTATTTTATCGATGCCTACTCTACATAGCCTCGCCTACTCTATCCTAGTCTAACCTAGCCTAGCCTACTCTATCCTAACCTACTCTACCTAGCCTAGTCTACTCTATCCTAGACTAGCCTACTACACCTAGCCTAGCCTATTCTACCTAGCCTAGCCTACTCTATCCAAACCTAGCCTAGCCTACTCTACTTATCTTACTCTACCTAGCCTAGCCTACTCTACCTATCCTAGCCTACTCTACCTAGCCTAGTCTAATATATCCTAGCCTAGCTTAGCCTAGCCAAGCTTAGCCTAGCCTAGCCTACTCTATCCTAGCTTACTCTACCTAGCCCAGCCTAGCCTAGCCTACTCTATCTTAGCCTACTCTACCTAGCTTATTCTACCTGGCCTAACCTATTATATCCTATCCTATCCTAGCCTAGCCTACTCTATCCTAGACTACACTACCTAGCCTACCCTACCTATCCTAGCCTACTCTATCCTACCCTACTCTACCCAAGCCTAACCTACTCTATCCTACACTACCGAGCCTACTCTAGCCTAGCATAGCCTACACTATCCTAACTTACACTACCGAACCTAGCCTACTCTATCCTTGCATAGCCTATCCTATCCAACTCTATCCTAGGCAACTATACCTAGCCTAGCCTACTCTATCCTACCCTACTCTACCTAGACTAGCCTACTCTATCCTAGCCTTGCCTAGCCTAGCCTACTATAACTAGCCAAGCCTAGCCTACTATAACTAGCCAAGCCTAGCCTACCCTCTTCTATCCTGGCCTAGCTACTCTATCTTAGCCTAGCCTACTCTATCATAGCCTACTCTATTCTAGCCTACTCTACCTAGCCTAGCCTAGCCTAACCTACTCTATCCTAGCATTCTCTAGCTATCCTAGCCTACTTTATTCTAGTATTGCCTGGCCTAGCCTACTCTATACTAGCCTACTCTACCAAGCCTAGCCTAGCCTAGCCTATTCTATCCTAGACTACTCTACCTAGAATAGCCTGATCTATCCTAGCCTATTCTATCCTAGCCTACTCTATCCTAGCCTGTCAAGCCAAGCCTATCCTACTCTACCTATCCTACTTTAACTAGCCTAGCCTAGCCTAGCCTAATCTATCCTACCCTACACTAGCCTAGCCTACTCCTTCCTTTCCTTCTCTAATTAGCCACGCTGGCTTAGCTTACTCTACCCAGCCTACTCTACCTAGCATATCCTAGCTTAACATACAATACCTAGACTAGCCTACTCTATCTTAGCCTACTCTACCTAGCCTAGCCTACTTTATCATAGCATAGCCTAGGCTAGACTATTCTACCTAGCCTAGCCTAGCCAATGCTATCCTAACCTAGCATAGCCCAGTCTAACCTACTCTATCTTAGCCTACTTTACATACCCTGGCCTACTCTATCCTAGCCTACTCTACCTAACCTAGTCTAACTTAGCCTACTCTACCTAGCCTAGCCTACTCTACCTAACCTAGCCTAGCCTAGCCTATTCTATCCTTGCCTACTCTTCCTACTCTACTCTACCTAGCCTAGACTAGCCTAGCCTACTATACCTAGCCTACCCTACTCTACCTAGCCTACCCTAACCTATCCTAGTCTAGCTTACTCTAACCTAGCCTACTCTATTCTAGGCTACTCAACCTAGCCTAGCCTAGCTTAACATACTCTATCCAGGTCAACTCTCCCTAACCTAACCTACTCTATTCTAGTCTAGCCTAGCTTAGCCTACTCTATCCTTGCCTACTCTACCTAGCCTATTCTAGCTTAGCGTACTCTACCTATGCTTGCCTAGCTTAGCCTACTCTATCATAGCCTACTTTACCTAGCCTATCCTATCCTTGCCTACTCTATCCTAGCATAGCCTACCCTACCAAGCCTACTCTAGCTAGCCTAGCCTACCCTACTCTAGCTAGCTTAGCCTTGGCTAGCCTACTCTATCCTAGCCTAGCCTAGGCTAGCCTACTCTATCCTAGCCTAGCTTAGCGTAGCCTTGCCTAATCTACCTCGCTTAGTCTACTCGACCTAGCCTAGCCTCCTCTACCTAGCCTCACCTAGCCTAGCCTAGCCTAATCTATTCTAACCTACACTATCTATCCTAGCCTACTCTATCCTAGCGTAGCCTAGCCTAGCCTACTCTACCTAGCCTAGCCTACTCGACCTAACCTGACGTACTCTATCCTAGCCCACTCTTTCCTAGCCTAGACTAGCCTAGCCTACTCTTTCCTACCTTACTCTATCTTAACCAACTCTACCTAGCCTAGCCTAGCCTAGATTACTCTATATTAGCCTACTCTACCTAGCCTACTTTATCCTAGCCTAGCCTAACCTACTCTATCATATCCTACTCTACCTGGCCTAGCCTACTCTATCCTAGCCTAGCTTGCTCTAACCTAGCCTACTCTATTCTAGCCTACTGTACCTAGCCTAGCCTAACTTAGCCTACTCTATCCTAGCCTACTCTACCTAGCCAAGCCCACTCTATCCTAGTTTAGCCTAGCTTAGCCTACTCTATCATAGCCTACTCTACCTAGCATAGCCTAGCCTAGCTTCCTCTATTCTAGCCTACTCTACCTAGCCTAGCCTAGCCTAATATATCATGGCCTAGCCTAGCCTACGCTATCCTAGCCTAGCTTAGCCTACTTTATCCTAGCTTATTCTACATAGCCAAGCCTAGACTAGATTACTCTATCCTATCCTACTCTACATAGCCTAGCCTACTCTACTGAGGCTAGCCTACATTACTCCAGCTTAGCCTAGCCTAGCCTACTCTATCTTGGCCTACTCTGGCCTAGCCTACTCTATCCTAACCAAATCTAGCCTAGCCTACTCTATCCTAGCCTACTCTATCCTAACCAAGTCTAGCCTAGCCTACTCTATCCTAGCCTACTCTACCTAGCCTAGCCTACTCTATTCAAGCCTAGCCTACTCTACCTAGCCTAGCTTACTCTACCCTAGCCTACTCTACCTGGTCTAGCCTACACTATCCCAGTCTAGCCCTACCTAGCTTACTCTAACTTAGTTAGGCTAGGCTAGGCTAAGCTAAGCAAGGCAAAGGTAGGCTAAGCTAAGCTAGGATAAGCTAGGCTAGGCTAGGCTAAGATAAGCTAGGCTAGGCTAGGCTAAGCTAGGCTAAGATAGGCTAAGCAAGACTAGGATAAGCTAGGCTAAGCTAAGCGAGGCAAAGCTAGACTAGGCAAAGCTAGGCTAAGCTATGCTAGGCTAGGTAGAGTAGGCTAGGCTATGCTAGGCTAAGCTATGAAGAGTAGGCTAGGTAGAGTAGGCAAGAGTAGGCTAGGTTAGGTAGAGTAGGCTAGGATAGGACAGAGTAGCCTAGGTAGAGTAGGTTGGGTTAGGCCAGGCTAGGTAGAGTAGGCTAGGCTAAGCTAGGTAGAGGATGCTAGGATATGATAGAGTAGGCTAGGCTAGGCTAGGTAGAGTAGGCTAGAGTAGGCTAAACTAGGTAGAGTAAGCTCAGCTAAGCTCAGCTAAGCTCGGCAAGGCTAAGCTAAGCTAGACTAAGCTAAGCTAAGTTAGGGTAAGCAAAGCTAGGCAAAGCTAGGCAAATCTAGCTAAGCAAAGCTAAGTAAAGCTAGGCTAAGCTAGGCTAGGCAAAGCTAGGCTAGGCAAAGCTAGACTAAGCTAAGTTAGGCAAAGCTAGGCTAAGATAAGTTAGGCAAAGCTTCTCTTAGCCTAGCCTAGCTTAGCCTAGCCTACTTTAGCCGAGCATACTCTACCTAGCCTACTCTATCCTATCGTATCCTAGCCTAGCCTACTCTACCTAGCCTACTCTATCCTATCCAATCCTATCCTAACCTACTCTACCTAGCCTAGCCTAACCTGGCCTACTCTACCTAACATAGCCTAGCTTAGCCCACTCTACCTAGCCTACTCTATCCTATCTTATCCTAGCCTAGCCTACTCTTCTAAACCTAGCCTACTCTAGCTAACTCTACCGAGCCTACTCTACCTATCCTAGCCTTGCCTATCCTAGCCTAGCCTCGCCTACTCTACCTAGCCTATTGTATCCAATCTTAGCCTAGCCTACTGTAGCTAGCCTATACTACTCTAGCCTTCTCTACCTAGCCTAGCCTGCTCTATCCTATCCTAGCCTAGCCTAGCCTAAACTCGCCTAGCTTACTCTACTTAGCTTAGCCTACTCTATTATAGCCTATCCTAGCCTAGCCTTGATCCGAAATCGGATCCAAAAGCCTGACAGGGCTTGAAAAATGCTCAAAAATGAAAGTGCTCAGAATCCGACGAAACCAATGCATTTGCGTTCGTCTCGTCTTCCTGATTCTGGCGGTATATTTACTTTGTCAAACGGGCTCCATATGAGAAAGTTATCGTGTTCTGATCGGAAGCCCAAACAGGTAAAAAGTCAAAGGTCAACTGGTCAAAAAGTCAATGCTGATGACATCATCATGCTGATTGTGCAGGAGATGATATGACACTCTCTGGATGATGGTGATTGAGCAGGTTCGCTGATAGGGCAGACATGTGGCAGGCAATTGGACTAGTCAATGGTTGACAAGTGGCATTAATCCGTTGAATGGGGAGATGCCACACGGGCCAGTCATGGGCAGCCACGTGATACCCAGTCATCAGTTGAAGTGGCATTTTAAAAAAAAAAATGTTTTGGGGTCCATGGGTTTTGAACCCATGACCACCACCAAGCCCAACACCTTAAGAAATGGTCCTTTGAAAATACACCAAATTATTGCTTATGATATAAAACCTACAATATGAAATATATTGCATGGTATGTGCGCATAAATGACGGGGTTGGGGGCTAAGCCCCAGCCCGTTGTCTATCCACCTGCATGTGATCAATGACTAAGAGGGCGCAGGCGCCACTACTTGTTGGGCACATTTCTTTTAGGGCACGGTTCTATCCCATGCACCATGTGTCCGTATGATGGGGGGCTTATCCCTTCAAAAGTGTGCAGTTGGGATGTGGCCACATGGAGCCTCATACGACCGAGAATCAAGGGGCATGCACACGGAATCAGGGGCTTATGCCCATATTATTGTTATGAAGTGGGTTTTTATGTCAAGATTTTGAGTTTTTATTATTAATATGCCTATTTTTAGTTGATTCTCTCCATTTTTGAAGCCCAAATATTCAGAGGAAGTTGGAGATGAGCAACCAACTTCAAAGCTATATAAACCAGGTCTGTTTGAGGCCATGAGAGAGCAGTCAGAGCAGAGTTATGCTGAAGAGAAGCCAAGCCTAAGCCATTTTGATGCAGAGAAGCTTTTGAGGAGGAGACGTTGTTGGACCATTTCTAAGAGCTCCGGATGTCCGTTTTGCATGCCGTTTTCTTTGCAGGGTTCTAAAGATCTGAGAGAACATGACCAGATCAGTCTTGTAGCCATTTGACATTACAACGATGTACTTCTGAGCTTTTGAACAGAAATAAAGAAGCCTCCCCCATAGAGACAAAGACCCAGAGACATGGGCAAAGTTGTGCTGAACTCTGTTATCAATCTGCGTGTTATGGTTTGATGTTTATTCTTTCATTTCAGATCTGCAAATGTGTATATGGCTGTCATAATTCCTCTTCTTTCCTCATTCTTTCACTAAGTTTCTCAAATGGTTAATTAACGCATGCAAAATTAAAACTCAACCATAAGTCATTAAAAGATCATACAGATCAAGCCTAGCCTACTCTACCTAGCCTAGCCTACTGTATCCTAGCCTAGCCTGGCCTACTGTATCCTAGCCTAGCCTGGCCTACTGTATCCTAGCCTACTCTACCTAGCTTAGCCTGGCTTAGCCTAGCTCAACCCAGCTTAGCTTAGCTCAGCCAAGCTCAGCCTCGCTTAGCCTAGCTTAGCTTAGCTTAGCCTAGCTTTTCTTAGCCTAGCTAATCCTCGCTTTGCTTCGCTTAGCTTAGCCTAACTTTGCCTACCCTAGCTTTGCCTAGCTTAACCTAGCCTAGCTTAGCCTATCCTAGCCTATCTTAGCTTAGCTTAGCCTAGCCTAGCTTTGCCTTCGCTTAGCTTAGCCTAGTTTTGCCTCGCTTAGCGTAGCCTAGTTTAGCCTAGCCTAGCCTAGCCTTGCCTAGCCTAGCTTTGTGTAGCTTTGCCTAACTTTGTGTAGCTTTGCTTAGCATAGATTTACCAAGCTTAGCCTAACCTAGGTTTGCCTAGCTTAGCTTAGCCTAGCTTTGCTTAGCCTAGATTTGCCAAGCTTAGCCTAGGTTAGCCTAGCTTTGCCTTGCCTAGCTTAGCTTAGTCTAGCTTAGCTTAGCCTAGCTTAGCCTAACTTAGTCTAGCCTAGCTTAGCCTAACTTAGCTGAGCCTACTCTACCTAGCCTAGCCTACTCTACCTAGCCTAACCTAGCCTATCCTACTCTGTCCTATCCTAGCCTACTCTACCTAACCTAGCCTACTCATGCCTACTCTACCTAGCCTACTCTTCCTAGCCTAGCCTAGCCTAGCCTACTCTACCTAGCCTACTCTACCTAGCCTAGCATAGCTTAGCCTAGCTTTGCCAAGCCTAGATTTGCCTTGCTAAGCTTAGCCTAGCTTATCTTAGTCTTGCTTAGCTTATCCTATCCTAGCTTAGCCTAGTCTAGCCTAGCCTAGCCTAACTTAGTGTAGCTTAGCTTATCCTAGCTTAGCTTCGCTTAGCTTAGCCTATCTTTGCCTCGCTTAGCTTAGCGTAGCCGAGCCTAGCTTAGCCTAGACTAGCCTAGCCCAACTTAACCTAGATTAGCCTAGCTTTAACTAACTTTGCCTAGCCTAGCTTTGCCTAGCTTAGCTTTGCCTAGCTTAGCTTAGCTTTGCTTAGCCTAGCTTAGCCTTGCCTAGCTTAGCCTAGCTTAGCTTAGTTTAGCCTAGCCTAGATTAGCCTAGCTTAGCCTAGCTTTGCCAAGCTTAACCTAGCTTTGTTTAGCCTAGCTTAACCTAGCCTACTCTGTCCTATCCTAGCCTAGCCTAGCCTACTCTATCTAGCCTAGCCTACTCTTAACTACTCTACCTAGCCTAGCATAGCTTAGCCTAGCTTTCCCTAGCCTAGCTTTGTCTTCCTTAGCTTAGCCTAACTTAGCCTAGCCTAGCTTAGCCTATCCTAGCCTAGATTAGCCTAGCCTAGCCTAGCTTATCCTAGCTTATCTTCACTTAGCTTAGCCTTGCTTATCCTCGCTTAGCTTAGCCTAGCCTGGCCTAGCCTAGCTTAGCCTAGCTTTTACTAGCCTTGTCTACCATAGCTTTGCGTAGCTTAGCTTAGCCTAGCTTAGCCTAGCCTAGCTTATCTTAGCCTAGATTTTCCTCACCTAGCTTAGCCTAACCTAGCCTAACTTAGCTTAGATTAGTCTAGCCTAGCTTAACCTAGCTTAGCCTAGATTTGCCTTGCTTACCTTCACTTAGTCTAGCTTGGCTTAGCCTAACTTAGCCTAGCTTAGCCTAGCCTACTATACTCTAGCCTACTCTACCTAGCCTAGCCTAGCATAGCCTACTCTACCTAGCCTAGCCTAGCCTATCTTACTCTACCTAGACTAGCCTAGCCTAGCCTAGCTTAGCCTAGCCTAGCCTAGCCTACACTACCTAGCCTACTCTATCCTATCCTAGCCTTGCCTAGCCTACTCTATCTATCCTAGCTTACTCTATCCTACCCTAGCCTTGCCTAGCCTACTCTATCTATCCTAGCCTACTCTAGCCTACTCTACCTTACCTAGCCTAGCCTAGCCTACTCTCCCTAGGCTAGCCTAGCCTATCCTACTCTACCTAGCCTACCCTAGCTTACTCTACCTATCCTACTCTACCTAGCCTAGTCTAGCATAGCCTACTTTACCTAGCCTACTCTATACTATCTTAGCCGAGCCTAGCGTACTTTACCTAGCCTAACTTACGCTAGCCTAGCCTAGCCTAGCCTAATCTACCTAGCCTAGCCTAGCCTACTCTATCCTATCCTAACCTACCCTATCCTAGTCTACTCTACCTAGCCTAACCTACTCAAATCTAGTCTACCTAGCCTACTCTACCTAGCCTAGCCTATCCTAACCTGCTCTACCTAGCCTAGCCTACTCTATAATATCCTAGACTAGCCTAGCCTACTCTAGCCTACTCTACCTAGCCTAGCCTAGCCCAACCTACTCTACCTAGCCTACTCTACGTATACTAGCCTAGCCTACTCTATCCTATCCCAGGCTAGATTTCCTAGCCTACTCTACGTAGCCTAGCGTACTGTACTTAGCCTAGCCTAGCATACTCTACCTAGCCTAGCCTAATCTAGCTTATTCTACCTAGCTTACTCTACCGAGCCTAGCCTAGCCTAGCCCTCTACACCTAACCTAGTCTAACCTAGCCTACTCTATCTAGCCTAGCTTAACATAGCTCACTCTAACTAGCCTACTCTATCATATCTTTTCCCAGCCTAGCCGAACTTACACTAGCCTACTCTACCTAACCTACTCTATATAGCTTATCCTAGCCTACTCTATATAACTTATCCTAGCTTAGCCTAATCTACCTAGGCTAGCCAAGTCTACTATACCCTGCCTAGCTTACTCTAGCCTAGTCTACCTAGCCTACTATATCTAGCCTAACCTAGCCTAGACTACTCTACTTAGCCTAGTCTAATCTATCCTATCCAAGACTTGCCTAGCCTACTCTACCTAGCCTAGCCTACACTATTCTACTCTACCTAGCCTAGCATAGCCTAGGCTACTCTACCTAGCATAATCTAGCCTAACCTACTCTATCCTAGCCTAGCCTAGCCTGCATTATTTAGCCTAGCCTACTCTAGCCTACTCTACCTAGCCTACTCTACCTAGCGTAGCCTAGCCTAGCCTATTCTACCTAGGCTAGCTTACTCTACCTAGCCTACTCTATCATATCATATCCTAGCCTATCCTACTCTATCCTACTCTACCTATCACATGCTAGCCTAGCCTACTCTACCTATCCGAGCTTACCCTAGCCTAGCCTAGCTTAGCTTAGCCTAGCTTGGCCTAACTTAGCCTAGCCTAGATTAGCCTAGCATACTCAACCTAGCCTACTCTATCTTAGCCTAGCCTAGCCTAGCCTATTCTACCTAGCCTACTCTACCTAGCCTACTCTATCCTATCCTATCCTAGCCTAACCTACTCTAGCCAACTCTACCTAACCTACTCTACCTAGCCTAGCCTTGCCTAGCCTACTCTACCTAACCTAGCTTAGCCTAGCCTACTCTATCCTATCCTAGCCTAGCCTATTCTACCTTGCCTAGCAACCTCTATCCTATCTGAGCCCAGCCTACTCTAGTTAGCCTACTTTACCTAGCCTAGCCTACTCTATCCTATCCTAGCCTAGCCTACTCTGCCCAGCCTACTCTACCTAGCCTACTTTGCCTAGCCTAGCCTAGCCTACTCTACCGAGTCTCGCCTAGACTAGCGTAGCCTACTCTACTTAGCCTAGCCTACTCTATCCTAGCCTATCCTATCCTAGCCTACTCTACCTAGCTTAGCCTAGCCTAGCCTTAGGTTAAGCTAGCCTAGCTTTGCCTTTCCTAGCTTAGCTTAGTCTAGAAAAACTTAGCCTAGACTCGCCTAGCTTAACTAAGCTTAGATTAGCCTAGCTTAGCTTAGCTTAGCCTACCTTTGCATAGCCTAGGTTAGCCTAACTTTTCCTACAATAGCATAGTTTAGTCTAGCCTAACTTAACCTAGGTTAGCCTAGCTTAGCTTAGCCTAGCCTGACCTAGCCTAGCTTAGCCTAGCTTCGCTTGGCTTTGCTTCGCTTAGCCTAGCCCATCCTACTCTACATAGCCTAGACTAATCTACCTTGCCTATTCTACCTAGCCTAGCCTAGCCTAGTCTACTCTATCCTAGCCTACCCTACTCTACCTAGGCTAGCCTAGCCTAGCCTACTCTATCATAGCCTAGCCTACTCTGCCTAGGCTAGCCTAGCCTAGCCTACTCTACCGAGTCTCACCTAGCCTAGCGTAGCCTACTCTACTTAGCCTAGCCTACTCTATCCTAGCCTATCCTATCCTAGCCTACTCTACCTAACCTAGCCTAACCTAGCCTAGCCTTAGGTTAAGCTAGCCTAGCTTTGCCTTTCCTAGCTTAGCTTAGTCTAAAAAAGCTTAGCTTAGACTCGCCTAGCTTAACTAAGCTTAGATTAGCCTAGCTTAGCTTAGCTTAGCTTAGCCTACCTTTGCTTAGCCTAGCTTAGCCTAACTTTTCCTACAATAGCTTAGTTTAGTCTAGCCTAACTTAACCTAGGTTAGCCTGACTTAGCTTAGCCTAGCCTAACCTAGCTTAGCTTAGCCTAGCTTCGCTTGACTTTTCTTCGCTTAGCCTAGCCCATCCTACTCTACATAGCCTAGACTAATCTACCTTGCCTATTCTACCTAGCCTAGCCTAGTATACTCTATCCTAGCCTAGCCTACTCTGCCTAGGCTAGCCTAGCCTAGCCTTCTCTACCTAGCCTACTCTACCTAGGCTAGGTAGGATAGGCTAGGCTAGGTAGAGTAGGCTAGAGTAGGCTAGGCTAGGTAGAGTAGGCTAGGCTAGGATATGATAGAGTAGGCTAGGTAGAGTAGGCTATGGTAGGTTATGCTAGGTAGAGTATGATAGTCTAGGCTAGGATAAGATAGAGTAGGCTAGGTAAAGTAAGCTAGGCTATGCTAGGCTAAATAGAGTAGGCTAGGCTAGGCTAGACTAGGCTAGGTATAGTAGGTTATGCTAGGATATGATAGGATAGAGTAGGCTAGGTAGAGAAGGTTAGGCTAGGATAGGATAGAGTAGGCTAGGTAGAGAAGGCTAGGTTAGGTAGAGTAGGCTAGTCTAGGCTAGGGTAGGCTAGGTAGAGTAGGCTAGGCTAGGCTAGGATATGATAGAGTAGGCTTGGTAGATTAGGCTAGGCTAGGTAGAGTAGGTCAGGCTAGGCTAGGCTAGGTAGAATAGGTTAGAGTAGGCTAAGCAAGGCAAGGTTAGGATAGAGCAAGCTAGGTTATGCTAGGCTAGTTAGAGTTGGCTAGGTAGAGTAGGCTAGAGTAGGCTAGGCTAGGATAGGATAAAGTAGGCTAGGCTAGGCTAAGTTAGGCATAGTAGGCTAGGTAGAGTAGGCTAGGCCATGTCGAGTAGACTAAGCCAAGATAGGATAGAGTAGGCTAAGTAGAGTATGCTAGGCTAGGCTTGGCTAGGCTAGGTGGAGTAGGCTAGGTAGAGTAGGCTAGAGCAGGTTAGGCTAGGTAGAGTAGGTTAGAGTAGGATAGGCTAAGTAGAGTAGGCTAGGCTAGGCTAGGCTAAACTAAGCTAATTTAGGCTAGGCAAAGCTAGGCTAAGCAAAGCTAGGCTAAGCTAGGCGAGGAAAAGTTATGCTAAGCTAAGTAAAGATAAGCTAGGACAAGCTAGGCTAAGCTAAGCTAAGCTAGACTGAGCTAGTCTAAGTTAGGTAGAGTAGGCTAGGATAGAGTAGGATAGACTAGGTAGGATAGGTTAGGCTAGGTAGAGTAGGCTAGAGTAGGCTAGGTTAGGTAGAATAGGCTAGGCTAGGATATGATATAGTAGGCTAGGGTAGGGTAGGCTAGGAAGAGTAGGCTAGTCTAGGCCAGGATAAGATAGAGTAGGCTAGGTAGAGTAAGCTAGGCTATGCTAGGCTAAGTAGAGTAGGCTAGGCTAGGCTAGGATAGGATAGAGTAGGCTAGGCTAGGTAGAGTAGGCTAGGCTAGGCTAGGCTAGGCTAGGTAGAGTAGGTTAGAGTAGGCTAGGCCAGGTAGAGTAGGCTAGGCTAGGCTAGGATATGATAGAGTAGGCTTGGTAGAGTAGGCTAGGCTAGGTAGAGTAGGCTAGGATAGGTAGAGTAGGCCAGGCTAGGCTAGGCTAGGTAGAATAGGTTAGAGTAGGATAGGCTAGGTAGAGTAGGCTAAGCAAGACAAGGTTATGATAGAGTAGGCTAGGTTATGCTAGGCTAGTTAGAGTTGGCTAGGTAGAGTAGGCTAGAGTAGGCTAGGCTAAGTAGAGTAGGCTAGGCTAAGATAGGATAGAGTAGGCTAGGCTAGGCTAAGCTAGGCAGAGTAGGCTAGGCCATGTCGAGTAGAGTAGACTAGGCTAGCGTAGGTAGAGTAGGCTAGGATAGGCTAGGCTAGGTAGAGTAGACTAGGCTAGGTAGAGTAAGCTAGGCTAGGCTAGGATATGATAGAGTAGCCTAGGTAGATTAGGCTAGGCTAGAGTAGACTAGCCTAAGTAGAGTAGGCTAGGATAGGCTAGGTATAGTAGGCTAGGTAGACAAGGCTAGGTCGAGTAGGCTGGGTAGAGTACAATAGGCTAGATATAGTAGGTTGGGTAGAGTAGGCTGGGTAGAGTAGGCTAGAGTAGAGAAGGCTAAGTAGAGTAGGCTAGGTAAGTCTAGGATAGGATAGAGTAGGCTAGGCTAGGTAGAGTAGGCTAGACTAGGCTAGGTTAGGTAAAGTAATCTAGGTAGACTAAGCTAGAGTAGGCTAGTCTAGGTAGAGTAGATTAGGCTAGGGTAGGATAGCATAGGATAGAGTAGGCAATATATAGTAGGCTAGGCTAGGTTAGGCTAGGAAGATTAGGCTTGGCTAAGCTAGGGTAAGCTAGTCTAGGCTAGGCTAGGGTAGACTAGTCTAGGCTAAGATAGGCTAAGCTAGGTTAAGTTGGGCTAAGCTAGGCTAGGTAGAGTAGCCTAGGCTAGTCTAGACTATGTAGAGTAGGCTCGACTCGGCTAGGCTAGGCTAGGCTAGGTAGAGTAGCCTAGGCTAGTCTAGACTATGTAGAGTAGGCTCGACTCGGCTAGGCTAGGCTAGGCTAGGTAGAGTAGGCTAGGCAGAGTAAGCTAGGCCAGGATAGAGTAGACTAGGCTAAGATAGAATATGCTAGGCTAGGCTATGTAGAATAGGCTAGATAGAGTAGTCTAGGCTACGTAGAGTAGGCTAGGCTAGGCTAAGCAAAGCAAAGCTAAGTTAGGCTAAGCTAAGCTAGGCTAATCTAGGCTAAGCTAAGTTAGGCTAAGCTAGGATAGACTATGCTAAGCTAGGTTAGGCAAAAGTAGGCTAAGCTAGGCTAAGCAAAGGTAGGCTAAGCTAGGTTAGGCTAGGCTTGGTAGAGTAAGTTAGGTAGAGTAGGCTGGAGTAGGCTAGGCTAGGTAGAGTAGGCTAGGCTAGGATAGGATAGAGTAGGTTAGGCTATGCTAGGCTAGGTAGAGTAGGCTAATCTAAGCTAGGTAGAGTAGGATAGAGTAGGCTAGGCTAGGTAGAGTAGGCTAGTCTAGGCTAGGATAGGATAGAGTAGGCTAAGCTAGGCAAGGCTTTGTAGAGTAGGCTAGGCTAAGTAGAGTAGGCAAGGCTAGGCTAGGATTGGTAGAGTAGGCCAGAGTAGGTTAGGGTAGGTAGAGTAGTCTAGGCTAGGCTAGGATAGGATAGAGTAGACTAGGTAGAGTAGGCTAGAGTACGTAGAATAGGTTAGGCTAGGCTAGGCTAGGTAGATTAAGCTAGGTAGATTAGGCTAGAGTAGGCTAAGCTAAATAGAGTAGGCTAGGCTAAATACAATAGGCTAGGCTAAGCTAAGCGAGGCAAAGCTAGGCTAGGCTAAGCTAGGATATGCTAGGCTAAGCTAATTTACGCTAGGTTAAGAGAGGATAGGCCAGGCTAGGTTAGGCTAGGCTAGGCTAAGATAGGCTAGGTTAAGCTAGGGTAACCTAAGCTAGGTAAAGCTTGGCTAGGCAAAGCAAGGCTAAGTTAAGCGAAGCAAAGCTAGGTTAGGTTAGGCTAGGATAAGCTAAGCTAAGCTAAGCTAGGCCGAGCTAGGCTAGGATAGGCTAGGCTAGGATAGAGTAGGCTAATCTAGGCTAGGTAATGTAGGCTAGGCTAGGCTAGGCTAGGTTAGGATAGAGTAGGCTAGTCTACGTAGAGTAGGCTAGCCTAGTTTAGGCTAGAATAGGCTACACTAGTCTAGGCAAGGCTAGGCTAGGTAGAGTAGGCTAGGTTATGCTAGGCTAGGTAGAGTAGACCAGCCTAGGTTAGGCTCAGTAGAGAATGCTAGAGTAGGGTAGGCTAGGTAGAGTAGGTTAGGCTAGAATATGATAGAGTAGGCTAGGCTAGGCTAGGCTAGGATAGGATAAGTAGAGTAGGCTAGGTAGATTAGGCTCGACTAGGCTAGGATAGGTAGAGTAGGCTAGAGTAGGCTAGGCTAGGTAGAGTAGGCTAGGCTAAGCTAGGATAGGATAGAGTAGGCAAGGCTAGGTAGATTAGGCTAAGCTAGGCTAGGCTAGGTAGAGTAGGCTAGGTAGACTAGGCTAAAGTAGGCTAGGCTAAATAAAGTAGGCTAGGCTAGGCTAGGATAGGAAAGAGTAGGCTAGGCTACGCTATGCTACGTAGAGTAGGCTATGTAGAGTAGGCTAGGCGAGGTAGACTAGGCTAGATTAGGCTAGGCTAGGCCAAGTAGAGGAGGCTAGGATATGATAGAGTAGGCTAGGTAGAGTAGACTAGACTAGCTAGGCTATAGGTAGAGTAGGCTAGAGTAGGCTAGGCTAGGAAATGATAGTGTATGCTATGTAGAGTAGGCTAGGCTAGGCTAGGCTAGGCTAGGTAGAATAACCTAGTCTAGGCTAGGCTAGGTAGAGTAGGCTCGATAGATTAGGGTAGAGTAGGTTCAAAAAGGTTAGGCTAGGATAAGATAAGGAGGCTAGGCTAGACTTCGTAGAGTAGGCTAGGTAGAGTAGGCTAAGCTAGGTAGAGTAGGTTAGGGTAGTCGAGGATATTATAGAGTAGGGTAGGCTAGTTAGAGTAGGTTGGGCTAGGCTAGGCTAGGTAGAGTAGGCTAGGTAGACTAGGCTAGAGTAGGGTAGGCTAGGTAGAGTAGACTAGGCTAGGTTAGAATATGATATGATAGAGTAGGCTAGGCTAGGCTAGGTAGATTAGGCTAGTATAGGCTAGACTAGGTAGAGTAGGCTAGAGTAGGTTAGGCTAGGTAAAGTACGCTAGGCTAGGCTAACATAGGATAGAGTAGGCTAGATAGAGTAGGCTATGCTAGACTAGGCTAGGTAGAGTAGGCTAGGCTAGGCTAGGTAGAGTAGGATAGGCTAGGCTGAGCTAGATAGAGTAGGCTATGCTAGGCTAGGCTAGGTAGAGTAGGCTAGACTAGGCTAGGTAAGCTAGAGTAGGCTAGGTAGAGTAGGCTAGAGTATAGTAGACTAGGCTAGGCTAAACTAGGCTAAGCTATGCTAAGCTAAGCTAGGCTAAGCTAAGCTAGGCTAAGCTATTTTAGGCTAGGCTAAGCTAAGCTAGACTAAGTTAAGGTAGGCAAGCCAAATATAGGGGTAAACAAAGCTAGGATAAGCTTGGCTAAGCTAGGCTAAGCTAGGCTAGGCTACACTAAGCTACGCTAGGATAGGCTAGGCTAAGCTGAGCAAGGGAAACCTAGGCTAAGCTAAGCTAGGCTAAATTAGGAAAAGCTAAGCTAGGCAAAGTTAGGCTAGGCAAAGATATTTAAAACTAGGCTAAGCTAGGCTAGGCTAGGCTAGGCTAAGATAGGCTCGGCTAGGCTAGGCTAGGCTAGGCTAGGCTAAGATAGGCTCGGCTAGGCTAGGCTAGGCTAAGCTAAGCAAGACAAAGCTATGCTAAGCTAAGCGAAGCTAAGATAAGCTAAGCTAGGCTAAGCTAGGCTAGGCTAAGCTAGGCTAAGCTAGGCTAGGCTAAGCTAGGCTATGATAGGCTAAGCAAGGCTAGGATAAGCTAGGCTAAGCTAAGCAAGGCAAAGCTAGGCTAGGCAAAGCTAGGCTAGGTAGAGTAGGCTAGGCTATGTTAGGCTAAGTAGAGTAGGTTAGGCTAGGCTAGGCTAAGAAGAGTAGGCTAGGTAGAGTAGGCAAGAGTAGGCTAGGTTAGGTAGAGTATGCTAGGATAGGACAGAGTAGGCTAGGTAGAGTAGGCTGGGCTAGGCTATACTAGGTAGAGTAGGCTAGGCTAAGCTAGGTAGAGTAGGCTGGGCTAGGCTAGACTAGGTAGAGTAGGCTAGAGTAGGCTAGGCTAAGCTAGGTAGAGGATGCTAGGATATGATAAAGTAGAGTAGGGTAGGCTAGGCTAGGTAGAGTAGGCTAGAGCAGGCTAAGCTAGATAGAGTAGGCTCAACTAAGTTCGGCAAGGCGAAGCTAAGCTAGACTAAGCTAGACTAAGCTAAGCTAGGCAAGGCAAAGCTAGGATACGCTAGGGTAAGCAAAGCTAGACAAATCTAGGCTAAGCAAAGCTAGGAAAAACTAGGCTAAGCTAGGCGAGGCAAAGCTAGGCTAAGTTAAGCTAGGCTAAGCTAGGCTAGGCAAAGCTAGGCAAAACTAGGCTAAGCAAGGCTAGGCTAGGCTAGACTAAACTAAGCTAAGCTAAGCGAGGCAAAGCTAGGCTAAGCTAAGTGAAAGCAAATCTAGGCTAGGCTATGCTAAGCTAGGTTAAGATAGGCTAGGATAAGCTAAGCTAGGATAGGTTAAGCTAGGCTAAGCTGAGCAACACTAAGCTAGGGTAGGAAAAGCCTAGCCTACTCTACCTAGCCTAGCCTAGCCTAGCTTACTCTACCTAGCCTAACCTAGCCTAGCCTAGCATACTCTACCTAGCCTAGCCTACTCTAGCCTACTCTACCTAGCCTAGTCTAGCCTAACCTACTCTATCATTTCTTATCCTAGCCTAGCCTACTCTACCTATCCTAGCCTAGCCTAGCCTACTCTACCTAGCCTAGCCTAGCCTAGCCTAACCTACTCTATCCTAGCCTAGCCTTGCCTTGCCTAACCTAGCCTAACCTACTCTATCCTTGCCTAGCCTACTCTACTTAGCCTAGCCTACTCTAGCCTAATCTACATAGCCTACTCTATCCTATCCTAGCCTAGCCTATCCTTCTCTACCTAGCCTAGCCTACTCTAGCCTACTCTACCTATCTTAGCCTAGCCTAGCCTAGCCTACTCTACGTATCCCAGCCTAGCCTAACCTACTCTATCCTATCCTAGCCTAGACTAGCCTACTCTACCTAGCCTAGCCAACTCTTTCCTACTCTACCTAGCCTAGCCTAGCCTAGTCTATCCTATCCTCGCCTAGACTACTCTACCTAGCCTAGCCTACTCTAGCCTACTCTACCGAGCCTAGCCTAGCCTAGCCTAGCCTACTCTACCTAGTCTAACCTAAGCTAGCCTACTCTACCTATTATACTCTACCTAGCCTAGCCTACACTACCTAGCCTAACATAGCCTAGCCTACTCTACCTATCCTAGCGTAGCTTAGCCTAGCTTTGCCTTGATTAACTTAGTCTCGCTTATCTTAGCCTTGCTTAGCCTATCCTACCTTAGCTTAGCCTATCCTAGACTAGCCTAGACTAGCTTATCTTTGCCTTGCTTAGCTTTTCCTCGCTTAGCTTAGCCTAGCTTTGCATTTCCTAGCTTAACCTAGCCTAGCTTAGCTTAGCTTAGCTTAACCTAGCTTAGCCTAGCTTTGCTTAGCCTAGCTTTATTTAGCCTAGCTTAGCCTAGATTTGGTTGCCTACCTTAGCCTACCTTTTCTTCGTTTAGACTAGCCTAGCTTTGCCTAGCCTAGCCTAGCTTTGCCTAGCCTAGCCTAGCCTAGCCTAGTTTTGCTTAGCCTAGCTTTGCCTAGACTAGCCTAGCTTTGCCTAGACTAGCCTAGCTTAGCCTAGCCTAGCTTCTCTTAGCCTAGCCTACCTTAGCCTAGCATACTCTACCTAGCCTACTCTATCTTATCCTACCCTAGCCTAGCCTACACTACCTAGCCTACTCTATCCTATCAAATCCTAGCCTAGTCTACTCTACCTAGCCTAGCCTAGCCTACTCTACCTAACATATCCTAGCTTAGCCTACTCTACCTAGCCTACTCTATCCTATCCTATCCTAGCCTAGCCTACTCTAACCAACTCTACCTAGCCTACTCTACCTAACCTAGCCTTGCCTAGCCTACTCTACCTATCCTGGCCTAGCCTCGACTACTCTACCTAGCCTATTGTATCCAATCCTAGTCTAGTCTACTGTAGCTAGCCTATCCTACTCTAGCCTTCTCTACTTAGCCTATCCTACTCTAGCCTTCTCTACCTAGCCTAGCCTACTCTACCTAGCCTAGCCTGCTCTATCCTATCCTAGCCTAGCCTAGCCTACTCTACTTAACTTAGCCTACTAGATTATAGCCTATCCTATCCTAGCCTGGCCTAGCCTACTCTACCTAGCCTAGCCTACTGTATCCTAGCCCAGCCTGGCCTACTGTATCCTAGCCTACTCTACCTAGCTTAGCCTAGCTCATCCTATCTTAGCCTAGCTTAGCCAAGCTCAGCCTCGCTTAGCCTAGCTTAGCTTAGCTTAGCCTAGCTTTGCTTAGCCTAGCTGATCCTAGCTTTGCTTGCCTAGCTTAACCTAGCCTAGCATAGCCTATACTAGCCTATCTTAGCTTAGCTTAGCCTAGCCTAGCTTTGCTTCGCTTAACTTAGCCTAGCTTTGCCTCGCTTAGCTTAGCCTAGCTTAGCCTAGCCTAGCCTAGCCTTGCCTAGCCTAGCTTTGCATAGCTTTGCCTAGCTTTGCTTAGCTTAGCTTAGCCTAACCTAGGTTTGACTAGCTTAGCTTAGCCTAGCTTAGCCTAGCTTTGCCTTGCCTAGCTTAGCTTAGTCTGGCTTCGCTTAACTTAGCCTAGCCTAGCTTAGTTGAGCATACTCTACCTAGCCTAGCCTACTCTATCTAGCCTAACCTAGCCTACCCTACCTAGCCTACTCTGTCCTATCCTAGCCTGGCCTAGCCTACTCTACCTAACCTAGCCTACTCATGCCTACTCTACCTAGCCTAGCATAGCTTAGCCTAGTTTTTCCTAGCCTAGCATTGTCTTGCTAAGCTTAGCCTAGCTCATCTTAGCCTTGCTTAGCTTATCCTATCCTAGCTTAGCCTAGCCTAGCCTAGCCTAGCTTAGTGTAGCTTAGCTTAGCCTAGTTTATCCTAGCTTAGCTTTGCTTAGCTTAGCATAGCTTTGCCTCGCTTAGCTTAGCCTAGCATAGCCTAGCCGAGCCTAACTTAGCCTAGCCTAGCCTAGCCTAGCTTAGCCTAGCTTTAACTAGCTTTGCCTAGCCTAACTTAGCTTTCCCTAGCTTAGCCTAGCTTTGCTTAGCCTAGCTTAGCCTTGCCTAGCTTAGCTTAGCCTAGCCTAGCTTAGCCTAGCTTTGCTTAGCTTAGCTTTGCTAAGCTTAACCTAGCTTTGTTTAGCCTAGCTT
>ML813119.1:68096-83876 GCA_009831015.1 Picea engelmannii
GCTAAGCTTAACCTAGCTTTGTTTAGCCTAGCTTAACCTAGCCTAATCTGTCCTATCCTATCCTAGCCTAGCCTACTCTTAACTAGTCTACCTAGTCTAGCTTAACCTAGCCTAGCTTAGCCCATCCTAGCCTAGCTTAGCCTAGCCTAGCCTAACCTAACTTAGCCTAGCCTAGCTTAGCCTAGCTTATCCTCGCTTAGCTTAGCCTAGCTTAGCCTAGCTTAGCCTAGCCTAGTTTTTACTATCCTTTTCTACCCTAGCTTTGCCTAGCTTAACTTAGCCTAGCTTAGCCTAGCCTAGCTTTGCCTAACTTAGCTTAGCCTAGCTTTTCCTCGTCTAGCTTAGCCTAGCCTAGCCTAACTTAGCATAGCTTAGCCTACCCTAGCTTAACCTAGCTTAGCCTAGCTTTGCCAAGCTTAGCCTAGCTTTTCTTAGCCTAGCTTAGCCTAGATTTGCCTTGCCTACCTTCATTTAATCTAGCTTGGCTTAGCCTAACTTAGACTAGCTTAGCCTAACCTACTATACTCTAGCCTACTCTACCTTACCTAGCCTAGCCTAGCCTACTCTACCTAGCCTCACCTAGCCTATCTTACTCTACCTAGACTAGCCTAGCTTACCCTAGCCTACCTTAGCCTAGTCTAGCCTAGCCTAGCCTACACTACCTAGCCTACTCTATCCTATCCTAGCCTTGCCTAGCTTACTTTACCTATCCTAGCCTACTCTAGCCTACTCTACCTAGCCTACTCTACCTTACCTAGCCTAGCCTAGCCTAGCCTACTGTCCCTAGCCTAGCCTAGCCTATCCTACTCTACCTAGACTAGCCTAGCTTACTCTACCTAGCGTATTCTACTAGCCTACTCTACCTAGCCTAGTCTAGCATAGCCTACTCTACCTAGCCTACTCTATCCTATCTTACCCTAGCCTAGCGTACTTTACCTAGCCTAACCTATGCTAGCCTAGCCTAGCCTAGCCTAATCTAGTTAGGCTAGCCTAGCCTACTCTACTCAACCTACTCTATCCTATCCTAGCCTACCCTATGCTAGTCTACTCTACCTAGCCTAACCTACTATAATCTAGTCTACCTAGCCTACTCTACTTAGCCTAGCCTGTCCTAACCTACCCTACCTAGCCTAGCCTACTCTATAATATCCTAGACTAGCCTAGCCTACTCTAGCCTACTCTACCTAGCCTAGCCTAGCCCAGCCTACTCTACGTAGACTAGCCTAGCCTACTCTATCCTATCCCAGGCTAGATTTCCTAGCCTACTCTACGTAGTCTAGCGTACTCTACTTAGCCTAGCCTACTCTACCCTAATCTACGTAGCCTACTCTAACTAGCCTACCCTAGACTAGGCTATTCTACCTAACCTAGCATAACCTAGACTAGGCTATTCTATCTAGCCTAGCCTAGCCTACTCTATCCTAGCCTACTCTATCCTAGCCTACTCTAGCCTACTCTACCTATCCTAGCCTAGCCTAGCCTACTCTACCTAGACTACTCTACGTAGTCTAGCGTAGCCTAGCCTACTTTACGTAGTCTAGCCTAATTTAGTCTACTCTATCTTATCCTAGCCTAGACTAGCCTACTCTACCTAGCCTAGCTTACTCTATCTAGCCTAATCTACCTAGCCTAGCCTAGCCTAGCTTACTCTATCCTATCCTAGCCTAGCATACTCTACCTAGCCTAGCCTAATCTAGGCTACTCTACCAAGCTTAGCCTAGCCTAGCCTTCTCTACCTAGCCTAGTCTAATCTAGCCTACTCTAAACAGCCTAGCCTAGCATAGCCCACTCTAACTAGCCTACTCTATCATATCTTAACCCAGCCTAGCCGAACTTACACTAGCCTACTCTACCTAGACTACTCTACATAGCCTATCCTAGCCTAGCCTAATCTACCTAGGCTAGCCTAGCTTACTATACCCTGCCTAGCTTACTCTAGCCTAGTCTACCTAGCCTACTATACCTAGCCTAGCCTATTCTAGACTACTCTACCTAGCCTACTATACCTAGCCTAGCCTAATCTATCATATTCAAGACTTGCCTAGCCTACTCTACCTAGCCTAGCCTACTCCAGCCTACTCTACTTAGCCTACTCCTGCCTACTCTACCTAGCCTAACATAGCCTAGGCTACTCTACCTAGCATAATCTAGCCTAACCTACTGTATCCTAGCCTAGCCTAACCTACATTATTTAGCCTAGCCTACTCTAGCCTAATCTACCTAGCCTACTCTACCTAGCGTAGCCTTGCCTAGCCTATTCTACCTAGCCTAGCTTACTCTACCTAGCCTACTCTATCCTATCCTAGCCTAGCGTACTCTACCTATCCAAGGCTAGCCTAGCGTACTCTACCTATCCTAGCTTAGCCTAGCCTAGCCTAGCTTAGCTTAGCCTAGCTTGGCCTAACTTAGCCTAGTCTAGCTTAGCCTAGCACACTCAACCTAGCATACTCTATCCTAGCCTAGCCAAATCTACCTAGCCTACCCTGGCCTAGCCTACTATACCTAGCCTACTCTATCATATCCTATCCTATCCTAGCCTACTCTACCTAGCATAGCCTACTCTAGCAAACTCTACCTAACCTACTCTACCTAGCCTAACCTTACCTAGCCTACTCTACCTAGCCTAGCTTAGCCTAGCCTACTCTATCCTGTCCTAGCCTAGCCTACTCTACCCAGTTTAGCAACCTCTATCCTATCCTAGCCTAGCCTACTTTACCTAGCCTAGCCTACTCTATCCTATCCTAGCCTAGCCTACTATAGCTAGCCTACTCTACCTAGCCTAACCTAGGCTAGCCTACTCTACCTAGCCTACATATCTTAGCCTAGGCTATCCTACTCTACCTAGCTTACACTGCCTAGCCTTGCCTAGCCTACTCTACCTAGCCTCGCCTGGACTAGTGTAGCCTACTCTACTTAGCCTAGCCTACTCTATCCTAGCCTATCCTAGCCTAGCCTACTCTACCTAGTCTAGCCTAGCCTAGCCTTAGGTTAAGCTAGCCTAGCTTTGCCTTACCTAGCTTAGCTTAGTCTAGATAAGCTTAGCCTAGACTTGCCTAACTTAACCTAGCTTAGATTAGATTAGCTTAGCTTAGCTTAGCCTACCTTTTCTTAGCCTAGCTTAGCCTAGTTTTTCCTAGAATAACTTAGTTTAGTCTAGCCTAACTTAACCTAGCTCAGCCTAGCTTAGCTTAGCCTAGCCTAGCCTAGCTTAGCTTAGCCTAGCTTCGCTTGGATTTGCTTCACTTAGTCTAGCCCATCCTACTCTACGTAGCCTAGACTAATCTACCTAGCCTATTCTACCTAGCCTAGCCTAGCCTATTCTATCCAAGCCTAGTCTACTCTATCCTAGCCTAGCCTACTCTGCCTAGGCTAGCCTAGCCTAGCCTACTCTACGCTACCTAGCCTAGTCTAGCCGAGCCTACTCTAGCTAGCCTAATCTACATAGCCTAGCCTAGCCTAGGCTAATCTACCTAGCCTACTCTACCTAGCCTAGCTTAGCCTAGCTTAACCTAGCTTAGCCTAGCTTTGCCTAGACTAGCCTATACCAGCCTGGACTAGACTAGCCTAGCCTAGCTTATCCTGGCTTAGCTTAGCCTAGCCTAGTCTACCTAGCCTAATCTACCTAGGCTAGCCTATCCTACACTATGCTATCTTAGCCTAGCCTAGCCTAGCCTATTCTACTTAGCCTAGCCTACTCTAGCTTAGTCCACCCAGACTACTCTATCTAGCCTAGCCTACTCTAGCTTAGTCTACCTAGCCTAGCCTAGCCTAGCCTTCTCTACCTAGACTAGCCTGCTCTATCCTATCAAAGCCTAGACTACTCTATCCTAGCCTAGGCTAGCCTACTCTATCCTAGCCTACTCTACCTAGCTTAGCCTAACTCAGCCTAGCTCAGCCTCACTTAGCCTAGCTCAACCAAGCTCAATCTAGCTTAACTTACCTTAGCTTAGCTTAGCTTAGCCTTTCTTAGCCTAGCCTAGCTGAGCCTAGTTTTTCTTCGCTTAACTTTGCCTTGCTTAGCTTAGCCTAGCGTAGCCTAGCCTAGCTTATCCTAGCTTAGCGTTGCCTAGCTTATCCTAGTCTAGCTAAGCTTAGCTTAGCCTAACCTAGCTTTGCTTAGCCTATCCTAGAAAAGCTTTGAATTGCCTAGCTTAGCTTAGTCTAGCTTAGTTTAGCTTAGTTTATATTAGCCTAGCTTAGCTTAGCGTAGCTTAGCCTAGCTTTGCTTCACTTAGCCTAGCTTAGCCTACTCTACTTAGACTACTCTACCTAGCCTTGACTACTTTATTCTAGCCTAGCCTACTCTAACTAGCCCAGTGTACTCTACCTAGCCTATCCTAGCCAAGCCTACTCTACCTAGCCTACTCAACCTACCCTAGCCTAGCCTACTCTACCTTGCTTAGCCTTGACTAGCCTAGCATAGCCTAGCCTAACCTAGTTTAGCCTAACTTAGTCTAGACTAGCTTAGCCTAGCCGAGCCTAGCTTAGCCTAGCTTTGTTTCACTTAGCCTAACCTACTCTACGTAGCCTAGACTATTCTACCTAGCATACTCTACCTAAGCTACTCTACCTAGCCTACTCTACCTAGGCTAGCCTACTCTAGTCTACTCTACCTAGCCTAGCCTAGCCTAACCTACTCTACCTAGCCTAGCCTACTCTACCTACTCTAGCCTAGCCTAGCCTACTTAACCTAGCATACTCTATCCTATCTTAGCCTAGCCTAGCCTACTCTACCTATCCTAACCTACTCTAACCTACTCTACCTAGCCTAACCTGCTCTAGCCTACTCTATCTAGCCTAGCCTAGCCTACTCTACTAAGCCCAGCCTAGCCTAGCATAATCTACCCAGACTACTCTATCCTATCTTAGCCTAGCCTACTCTACCTAGCCTTCTCTATCCTATCCTAGCTTTACCTAGCCTACTCTACCGAGCCTACTCTATCCTATCCTAGCTTAGCCTACTCTACTTAGCCTAGCCTACTCTAGCCTACTCTACCTAGCCAACTCTACTTAGCCTAGCCTATTGTACCTAGACTACTCTCTCCTAACCTAGCCTAGACTAGCCTACTCTAACTAGCCTAGCCTACTCAAGTTTACTCTACTTAGGCTAGCCTAGCCTGGACTACTCTACCTAGGCTAGCCTACTCTATCCTATCCTAGCCTAGCCTAGCCTACTCTAGCCTACTCTACCTATAGCCTAGCCTACTCTATCCTATCCTAACCTCCTCTACCTAGCCTAGCCTAGCCTACTCTAGCCTACTCTACCTAGCCTAACATAGCCTAGCGTACTCTACCTAGCCTAGCATAGCCTAGCCTACTCTACCCAACGTACTCTATCCTATCCTAGCCTAGCCTAACCTACTCTACCTAGCTTAGCCTACTCTAGCCTACTATACCTAGCCTAGCCTAGTCTAGCCTACTCTACCTAGCCTACTCTATCCTATCCCACCTAGCTTACTCTACCTAGCCTACTCTACTAGCATACTCTACCTAGCCTAGTCTAGCATAGCCTACTCTACCTAGCCTTCTCTATCCTATTTTAGCCTAGCCTAGCATACTTTACCTAGCCTAACCTACTCTAGCCCACTCTACATAGCCTAGCCTACTCTATCCTATCATAGCCTAGCCTAGCCTAGTCTACTCTACCTAGCATAGCCTACTCTAGCGTAGTTTACCTAGCTTAGTCTACTTAGCCTAGCCCAGCCTAACCTACTCTACCTAGCTTACTCTACGAAGACTAGCCTAGCCTACTCTATCCTATCCCATTCTAGCCTTTCCTAGCCTACTCTACTTAGCCTAGCCTAATCTATCCTAATCTACCTAGCATAGCCTAGACTAGGCTATTCTGCCTAGCCTAGCCTAGCCTAGACTACTATACCTAGCATACTCTATCTTTTCATAGCCTAGCCTAGTCTAGCCTAGCATAGCCTACTCTACCTAGCCTAGCCTAGCCTACCTACTCTACTTAGCCTAGCCTAACCTAGACTACTCTACCTAGCTTAGCCTAGACTAGCCTAGCCTACTCTACTTAGCCTAACCTACTCTACTTAACCTAGCCGACTCTATCCTAATCTAGCCTACACTACCTAGCCGAGCCTAGCCAACTCTATCCCAGCCTAGCCTATCATGGTCTAGCTCAGCCTAGATTAGCTTAGCGTAGCTTAGCCTAACGAAGGTTTGCTTCAATTAGCATAGCCTTGCTTTGCCTAGCCTAGCTTTGCCTAGCTTAGCTTAACCTAGCCTATCTTAGCCTAGCCTAGCCGAACTTAGCCTAGCCTATCCTAGCCTCGCTTAGCCTAGCTTTGCCTCGCTTAGCTTAGCCTAGCTTTGCCTCGCGTAGCTTAGCCTTGCCTAGCTTAGCTTAGCTTAGCTTAGCCTAGCCTAGCTTAGCCTAACCTTGCTTAGCCTAGCTTAGCCTAGCTTATAATAGCCTAGCCTAGCTTAGTCTAGCTTAGCTTAGACTAGCTTAGCTTTGTTTCGCTTAGCCCAGCCTAGCCTACTCCACCTAGCCTACTCTACGTAGCCTAGACTACATTACCTAGCCTACTCTACCTAGCTTATCCTAGCCTAGCCTACTCTAGCCTAGCCTAGCCTACTCTGGCCTACTCTACCTAGCCTACTCTACCGAGCCTAGCCTAGCCTAACCTACTCTACCTAGCCTAGCCTAACCTAACCTACTCTACCTAGCATACTCTACCTAGCACAACCTAGTTTACTGAGCCTAGCCTACTCTATCCTAGCCTACTCTATCCTAGCCTACACTACCTAGCCTAACCTAGCCTAGCCTACTCTATCATAGCCTAGCCTAGCCTAGCCTACTCTACCTAGCCTAACCTACTCTATCCTAGCTTATTCTAGCCTACTCTATCCTAGCTTACTCTACTTAGCTCAATCTAGCTTATCCTAACTTAGCTTAGCTTAGTTTAGCCTAACTTAGCATAGCTTAGCCTAACCTAGCCCTGCCTACTCTATCCTAGCCTACTCTACCTTGCCTAGCCTAGCCTAACCTACTATATCCTAGCGTACTTTAACTAGCCTACTCTACTTAGCCTAGCCTAGCCTAGCCTACTCTACCTAGCCTAATCTACCTAGCCTAGCCTAGTCAATCCTACTTTACCCTAGCCTACTATACCTAGCCTAGCCTACTCTACCTAGACTACTCTAGTTATCTTAGCCTAGCCTAGCCTACTCTACCTAGCCTAGCCTAATGTATCCTAGCCTTGCCTAGCCTACTCTATCCTAGCCTAGCTTAGCCAAGCCTACTCTATCCTCGCCTACTCTAGCCTATTCTATCTTAGCCTATTCTAGCCTAGCCTAGCCTAGACTAGCTTAATCTATCCTAGTGTACTATATCCAGCCTAGCCTACTCTATCCTAGCCTAATCTACTTAGCCTTGCCTAGCCTACTCTATCCTAGCCTAATCTACTTAGCCTTGCCTAGCCTAGCCTACCCTGTCCTAGCCTAGCCTAGCCTAGCCTACTCTATCTAGTATAGTCTACTCTATCCTAGCCTAATGTACTCTACGTAGCCTAGCCTACTCTATCCTAGCCTAGCCTAATCTACTTAGCCTACTCTACCTAGCCTAGTCTACTCTATCCTTGGCTAGCCTACTCTACCTAGCCTAGCCTACTCTATCCTAGCCTAGCTTAGCCTACCCTAGTCTATTCTATCCTAGTCTACTCTACCTAGCATAGCCTGACCTATCCTACTCTATCCTAGCATAGCCTAGCCCACTCTATCCTAGACTACACTACCTAGCCTACTCTACCTATCCTAGCCTACTCCACCTGGCCTACTCTACTCTACCTAGCCTAGCCTACTCTACCTAGTCTAGCTTATTCTATCATAGCCTAGCCTACTCTACCTAGCCTAACCGACTCTATCCTAGAATTGCCTAGCCTAGCATAGCCTACTCTACAACCCTACTCTACCTAACCTATCCTAGTCTAGCCTACTCTACCTAGCCTAGCCTAGCCTAGCCTACTCTACGTAGCCTAATCTACCTAGCCTAGTCTAGCCTAGCTTACTCTATCCTAGCCTACTCTACTTTGCCTAACCTAGCCTAACCTACTCTATCCTAGCCCAACCTACTCTATCGTAGCCTAGCCTAGCTTAGCCCACTCTACCTAGCCTACTCTTCCTAGCCTAGCCTATTCTATCCTAGCCTAGACTAGCCTAGCCTACTCTACCTAGCCTACATTAGCCTAGCCTAGCCTACTCTATCCTAACCTACACTACCTAACCTAGCCTATTCTATCCTAGCCTAGCCTAGCCTAGCCTACTCTATACTAGCCTACCCAGCCTATCCTACACTATCCTAGCCTAGCTCACTCTATACTAGTCTACTCTATTCTAGCCTACTCTACCTAGCCTAGCCTACTCTATCCTAGTCTACTCTACCTATCCTAGCCTACTCTATCCTAGTCTAGCCTAGCCTAGCCTACTCTATCCTAGACTACTCTACCCAGCCTAGCCTACTCTATCCTAGCGTAGCAGAACCTAGCCTACTCTATCCTAGCCTACTCTACCCAACCTAGCCTACACTACCTAGTCTACACAACCTAGCCTACTATAACTAGTCTAGCCTACTCTATCCTAGCCTAGCCTATTATATCATAGCATAGTTTATCCTAGCCTACCCTACTCTATCCTAGCCTACTCTACCTAGCCTAGCCTAGCCTACTCTATCATAGCCTAGCATACTCTATCCTAGCCTACACTACCTAGCCTAGCCTATTCTATCCAAGCCTATTCTATCCAAGCCTACTCTACCTAGGCTACTCTATCCTAGCTTAGCCTACTGTATCCTAGCCTACTCTATCTTAGTTTGTTGTACCTAGCCTAGCCTAATCTATCCTAGACTACTCTACCTAGCCTATTCTAGCTAGCCTAACCTACTATATCCTACTCTAGCCTAGCCTCCCCTACTCTATCCTAGCCTAATCTACCTAGCCTAGCCTAATCTATCCTAGCCTTGCCTACTCTAACCTAAAATACCCTATTCTATCCTACTCTACCTAGCCTAGCCTAGACTACTCTATCCTAGCCTACTCTACCTAGCATAACCTACTCTATCCTAGTCTAGCCCAACTTAGCCTACTATATCCTAGACTACTCTACCTAGCCTAGACTAGCCTAGCCTACTCTATCCTAGCCTACTCTACTCTATCCTAGACTAGCCTACTCTACCTAGCCTAGCCTACTCTACCTAGCCTAGCCTAGCCTGGCCTATTCTACTTATACTACTCTACTTAGCCTATCCTAGCTTTGCCTATCCTAGCTTTGCCTACCCTACCTAGCCTACTCTATCTATCATATCCTATTCTACCTTGCATAGTCTACTATATCCTACCCTAGCTTTTCCTAGCCTAACCTACTCTATCCTAGCCTACTCTACGTAGCGTAGCTTAGACCAGCCTACTATATCCTAGCCTACTCTATCTAGCTTACTCTACCTAGCCTAACCTAGTCTATCCTATCCTAGCCTAGCCTAGCCTATTCTATCCTAGACTACACTACCTAGCCTACTCTACCTAGCCTAGCCTACTCTATTATAGCTTAGCCTAGCCTAGCTTACTCTATCCTATCCTACTCTAGCCTAGCCTACTCTAACTAGCCTATTCTATCCAAGCCTAGTCTACTTAGCCTAACCTAGCCTATCCTACTCTACCTAGCCTACTCTATACTAGCGTACTCTACCTAGCCTAGCCTACTCTATCCTAGGCTACTTTACCTAGCCTACCCTTGCATAGCCTTCTCTACTTAGCTTACTCTACCTAGTCTAGCCTAGCCTAGCCTACTCTACCTAGCCTAGCCTAATCTAACCTACTCTATCCTATCCTACTCTATTCTAGCCTAGCCTACACTACCTAGCCTGGCTTACTCTATCCTAGCCTAGCCCTACCTAATCTATCATAGCCTACTCTACCTAGCCTAGCCTACTATATCCTAGCATACTCTAACTAGCCTAGCCTAGCCTAGCCTACTTTAGCTAGCCTAATCTAGCTAGCCTAGCCTAGTCAATCCTACTTTATCCTATCCTACTCCATCTAGCCTAGCCTACTCTATCCTGGCCTACTCTAGTTAGCCTAGCCTAGCCTAGCCTACTATATCCTAGCGTAGCCCACTCTACCTAGCGTACTCTACATACCCTAGTCTACCCTAGCCTACTCTACCTAGACTACTCTAGTTATCCTAGCCTAGCCTAGCCTACTCTACCTATCCTAGCCTACTCTATCCTAGGCTAGCCTACTCTACCTAGCCTATCCTACTGTATCCTAGCCTACTCTATCTTAGCCTACTCTACCTAGCCTAGCTTAGCCTAATGTACTCTATCCTAGCTTACTCTAAACTACTCTATCCTAGCCTATTCTAGCCTAGCCTAGCCTAGACTAGCATACTATATCTAGCCTAGCCTACTCTATCCTAGCCTAATCTACTTAGCGTAGCCTACACTGTCCTAGACTAGCTTACTCTACCTAGCCTACTCTACTCTATCATAGACTACTCTACCTAACCTACTCTACCTAGCATAGTCTACTTTATCCTAGCCTAGCCTACTCTACCTAGCCTAGCCTACTCTATCCTATCCTATCCTAGCCTAGCCTACTCTACCTAGTCTAGCCTAGCCTACTCTATCCTTGGCTAGCCTACTCTACCTAGCATAGGTTACTCTATCCTAGTCTAGTTTAGCTTACCCTAGCCTACTCTATCCTAGCCTACTATACCTAGCCTAGCCAGGCCTAGCCTACTCTATCCTAGCCTACTATACCTAGCCTAGCCAGGCCTAGCCTACTCTATCCTGGCATAGCCTAGCCCACTCTATCCTAGACTACACTACCTAGCCTACTCTACCTATCCTAACCTACTCCACCTAGCCCACTCTACCTAGCCTAGCCTACTCTATTCTAGCTTAGCCCAGCCTAGCCTACTCTATCCTGGTCTACTCTATCCTTGCCTACTCTATCCTGACCTACTCTATCCTTGCCTACTCTACCTAGCCTAACCTACTTTATCCTAGACTACTCTACCTAGTCTACTCTATCTCGCCTAGCCTACTCTATCCTAGCCTAGCCTAGCCTAGCCTTCTCTATCCTAGCCCAGCCTTGCCTAGCCTACTCTATCTTAACCTAAACTACCTAGCCTAGCCTTGCCTAGCCTACTCTAACCTAGCATACTCTGCCTAGCCTAGCCTTCTCTATCCTATCATTGCCTAGCCTAGCCTACTCTATCCTAGCCTTCTCTACCCTAACCTACTATACCTAGCTTAACCTATTCTATCTTAGCCTAACCTAGCCTAGCCTACTCTATCTTAGCCTATTATACCTAGCCTAGCCTAGCCTAGAATACTCTAACCTAGCCTAGCCTACTTATCAGAAAATCGAGAACATAACCGTAACAAATCAGCAAAATACTTTTGGACTGTTGGCTGTTATAAAACAGCAGAAAACAAATTAACTTTAGTTGAAACTTAGAGCCTTTCTTTGGTCAAAGACAGAGCAATAAGGCAAGCTGATAGGACCTGAAATTTTCACTTGGTATCAGAGCTTCGGTGGCTGAATTTGTGGACAGTTGGGACATCATTTTGAGTGGTTGTCATAAACTTCTTTTTGGCAGATTTTTGAGGACAACCATTGATTCATTCAGTGGTTGTTAGAGGGCAAAATTTTTCAAAGGATTGTTGGGCAGTTTGGACACTTGTCATTAGTCTCTTTTCACACCTACGTGGTAGGAGTAAGGCTGATTTGACATTGACCTCTTTTCACACCTATTTTGTTAGGAGTGAGGTTAGATTACACTTGTCTCTTTTCACACCTATGTTGACAGGAGTGAGACAGTATTTTTCCTTGGCAGAGTGAGCATTAGTTGGGCAGTGTAGTTTGGCAGACATGTCAGCATCTTAGATGTGAGTTGAGGATAGGCTAGCAGGGGCTAGCAATTGGTCTCCTTGGAAGGCGAGGATGGTCTTCGTCTTAGAGGACCTCGAGCTATGGGATATAGTCGAGGCAGTTGTTCCCCCCATTCCTGTCACTGCTCGCGTCTTGGTAGAAGAATTCAGGAAAAGGAACAACAAGGCGAAGAGGACCATCTGTGATGAAGTTCGTGACCATATCGTACCCCATTTGATGGGGAAGGCTTTTGCATACGAGATGTGGGCATCTCTATGCAAGTTGTATGAGAGCTCCAATGAGAATCGGAAGATGGTTCTTCATGACTGACTCAAGGGCATTTAAATGCTCAAGGATGAGTCAGTAACTTTAATTTCTTGGTCGCTTCACTCAGATCAGAGACGAGCTTGGATCCGTCGATGAGGTTGTTGACCCTAACTCTTTGGTGAGGCAAGCTATGAATAGCTTCACCAAACCGTGAGGTCCATTTGTACGTGGCATAGTTGCCAGGGAGGTCATGCCTACATGAGAGAGGATGTGGGATGACTTTGTCCAGGAGGAGATTTGGTTAGCAGCCGAGGCTTCTGGACACTGGCAGCAACAGCAACAACAGATTGGTCAGGGTGAGGAGGATCTTGCTCTTTGGACAAAGGGCAAGAAGAAGGTCGGCCGTGGGGGTCGACATGGTCCCAAGTTTGGGGCCCCACCACAGGGGAGTGGAGGAGGAGAGAGCAACAGTGGTCAGGGCAGTGGTCAAAAGAGATATATGAACAAAGTGAAGTGCTTTGTTTGTAAGAAGTTTGGGCACTATGTTGGACAATGCACGAATAGGAAGAAGAAGAAGACGAAGAAGGGTGGTACCGCAGCCATAGCAGAGGAGATTGACTTTTAGACACAGTTTCAGAGAGAGTGTGCTTTTCTCACATGCTGCACTTTAGTTGAGACAACACCCAGGATCTGGTATATTGATAGCGGGGCTTTGAGCCACATGACTGGATATCAAGAGCATTTTTCTGATCTCAGAGACACCGAGGTCGGGATTGAGATTTCTCTTGGAGATGACAGAGTTGTCAAAGTTGCAGGGGTTGGCATAGTTGCTTTTCGGAGAGATGGCTTGCCACCTATATCGTTCACGGACGTTATTTATGTCCCTAGCATGAAGAAGAATCTGATATCAGTTTCCACCCTCCAGGATAGAGGTCTTGAGGTGACATTCAGAGGCACCGAGGTACCGATTCATCCTCGGGGTTCTCCACGTGCCTCAGGACAGGTGATTGGAGTGAGAGAGGAGAAAATGTTCAGATTGTTTTTTCAGCCACTTCATGCATTGGTAGCAAGCAACAATGGCATCAGACATTTATGTGAGTTATGGCATCGTAGGATGGCCCACCTACATCATGGGGCTCTTGGAGGACCGAGAGAGGTTGAGACCAGAGTGCCACAGATCAACATAGAGCATCAGGATGTTTGGAGAGGGTGTGCGCTTGGCAAGTTTGCCAAGGCATCGTTCCCCAACAGTGACACCAAGTCAGCTGGGATACTGGATTTAGTACACATGGACGTGTGTGGGCCTATGACTCGGAGGTCCTTGAGTGGTTGTGAGTATTATCTTACATTTATTGATGACTACTCGAGGAAGACTTGGATCTATTTCCTGAAGGCCAAAAGTGAGGTCTTCACACGGTTCCAAGAGTTCAGAGCTCTTGTGGAGAACCAATCGGGAAAGAGGATCAAAGTCTTGCGGTCGGATAACGGGGGAGAGTATTTCTCGAGACAGTTTGTAGACTTATGTGCACAGCATGGCATCAAGAGACAGATGACCGTACCTTACAACCCCCAGCAGAACAGGGTTGCCGAGAGGAAGAACCGGGCCATTATCGGTGCAACGAGATCTATGCTACATGATCAGAGTTTGCCTTTGTATTTGTGGGCAGAGGCATGTGTTACTACAGTTTACCTGCAGAACAGGAGCTCCCATAAGATTTTGGGGAAGATGACTCCTGAGGAGGCCTTCACTGATAGGAGGCCCGATGTCGAGCACATCAGGATATTTGGATGCTCGACTTTCTCTCATGTCCCCTCGAAGAGGATGACAAAGCTAGACCCCACAACCCAGCAGGGGATTCTATTTGGATACTCAGAGGTGTCAAAAGCCTCTCTCATCTACATTCCGCCACTTAAGAAAGTGGTGGTGAGCAGAGATGTCAGATTTGAGGAGGATAGGGCTTTTGCGAGATCTCGAGTCGAGAGTTGGAGTTGAGGATGATGCAGAGTTGCCAGTTGCAGTCTCAGAGGGAGCACAACCTCAGTTGTCAGGTACATCAGTATCAGGGGTGACAGGGTCACCATGCACAGCTTCAGAGTCACAATCAGAGCATGTTCAGTCAGATGGGGCACAGACTTCAGAGGGAGTATAGTCTTCGGGATCTCAGAGTCTTGAGACGAGTCCAGACATAGTTACTCTTGGGTAGAGAGACCTTACTTCTCTGTTGACCGCTTCAGGGAAGAAGAGACTTAGATGGTTTCAGGAGACCCTGAAGGAGGCTAGGTAGAATGTAGGGGAGCCCAAGAGCCAGATCAGAGAGAGTAGGCCACCAGTCAGATTGGGAGCATATTTGGCACTAGTGACAAGTATCAGGGATACTGAGCCACAAACTTTTACGCAAGCAGTTGACTATCAGGTCTGGAGAGAGGCCATGGTTGAGGAGTATGACTCCATTGTGCGCAATGATGTCTGGGATGTGATTCTGAGGCCAGTGGGGAAGTCAGTTGTGAATTCCAAGTGGTTGTACAAGACCAAGATTGTTGCAAATGGCAGCATGGAGAAACACAAGGCCCGTTTTGTGGCACGAGGCTTCTCACAGATTGAGGGAGTCGATTATGACAAGACTTTCGCACCAGTTGCGAGATACACTTCTATCAAGACTATCATTGCCATAGCAGTAGAGATGGGTTGGCGCA
This sequence comes from Picea engelmannii, assembly GCA_009831015.1. Lineage (NCBI taxonomy): Eukaryota > Viridiplantae > Streptophyta > Pinopsida > Pinales > Pinaceae > Picea > Picea engelmannii. The sequence goes on from ML813119.1 coordinate 82,946, forward strand.
TTCACCAGATCGATGTGAAAACCGCATTTTTGAATGGCTTTATTGAGGAGGTGTACATAGAGCAGCCACAGGGGTTTGAGGTGAGTGACAGGGAGACTCACGTGTGTCTTATGAGGAAGGCACCATATGGTCTGAAGCAAGCTCCCCGAGCTTGGTATTCACGGATTGATACTTATTTGCTTCAGATGGGCTTCGAGAAGAGCAATGCTGATCCGAACCTTTATTTCATTATTAGGGGTGAGGACACGCTCATTCTCATTTTGTATGTGGATGATTTATTCATTACTGGAGCCGAGGATCTCATAGCTGAGTGCAAGCTGGGACTTGCATCAAAGTTTGAGATGAGTGATATTTGATTGATGCACTACTTTCTGGGTATGGAGGTATGGCAGGAGGAGGGTCACATATTTCTTGGTAAGGGGAAGTATGCAGAAGATATTTTGAGCAGGTTTCAGATGGAGGACTGCAGACCCATGTCTACACCTATGATCACTGTTAAATTTTTAATTAAATAAAGTACCAAGGCAAGTGTTTCTCTTCCCTAGGCGCCTAAGGGGGAGAAAGTGCCTAATGTGGGTCCTGTTATCACTCAGTTTGTAGGAAAGGTTTAGGTAGCTTGAAGGCAAGACTCAAACTGGCGTAACAGGAGCTTCCCCACCCACTGTCACCTCGATGGGGAGCTCTTTCTATTCAGGGTGGCTAATCCCAAGGGAGACGTCCCTAGTAATCTGGGGTTCTGAAGGAAAATGATCAAGGGTTTAAGGCTCAAAGGTTAAGGTAAGCTTTCTTTCACAGATTACTGCCAAATGGATAGTCAAAGAGAAGATATTCCACTGAAAGGGCACCTGTTTGCGAGACAAAGCAATGATAAACTAAAATATGCCACAGTGGTTAGTACTTCAAAATATTAATGACTATCTTTAATACATAT
>ML813119.1:86811-98180 GCA_009831015.1 Picea engelmannii
GGTTAGGTCTTGTTTTTATTATTATTATTTTTCTTAGGGTCCCTTTAGTTTCTTATCGAGAGGCTTTTTATTGCCTTCTCGGGGATCCCTTGGGCGAAGCATCTCTAGGTTTCATTTCCTATGGCTTTTATCTCTTACCAGCTTCTTTTACCCCCTGGACCTTTAGCCCCTTCTTCCCACAAGACAATATGTAACCCTCAAAGGTCATCCTAATGGCCAGACTAGGGGAATGGGATGGATGAGCGGGGTATAAGATGTAAATATGATGAGATGGTGGGAGCGGACGATGGCTCTGCAAATCCCCCTTGGTGGCTAACCAAGACCCATGAACATCATCTTGCTAAGTCACCCAATCAATCACCCCAACAATGGTCAAGTGGATTAATGTAAGACCCAAGCAGTCATCAGAAATGAAAGGAACCTAATGCATATATAAGAAGGTTATAACAATCAAATATGACACATACCATGATACCTCGGACCAATTACCTCATGGAGCAAGATTCCTCTCAGATGCAAACCCAGGTCGGTGGTGATGGAAACTGCTACTGCTGACAGGAAAAGTCTAGTGGAGAAGAAGAAAGATGGGCCCTCCAGGGCCATGCTCAAGTCAATCCCGCTCTCGGTACTCCATGTCTAGGACCATGTGGGCCTCGAGACATGATCTCCTAGTTATTCCTAGATATCGAGGATAACAGGTCCTAGTCATTTAATTTGTGAGATGCAAATTAAAAGGTGACTTTATGACTAAAGTGAGGGTGAGTGAAGAGACACCAAATCTCAGCCACTCATCTAATCTAATCTCAACCGTTAGATTAGAAAACCCGTCACCTTCCTTCATGAGGTCGATTAGGGCAAGAGGGCGCACCCATTGTGAGTTGTTGGTTCTTGTTGAGAGAGCAAGAGAGAGAAGAGATAGGTCAAGCTGGAGAAGAAAGAGGCAACATTTGTAGAGTTGGGTGTGCATCCCAAGGTAGCAAGCTAGCACAGATATCAAGACAAGGTACAACCATTAATGCAGACCGTACAGTATGGATTTCTAGAGGCCGTACAACCATTTTTCATGCATAGAAATTGAGGGAGACAACAGAAGAATTTATGAGGAGTTTGGAATGCATCCCAAGGCTGTCGTACAACCATTTATTGGCACAGAAATCGAGGTAACTACTATAATTAATTTCTGGGTGTATTTCCGTACAGTTTGGCATGAATTTCGAGGGCTGTACAACATGATTTTCAAGGAGTTGTTCATGTTGGGTTTTCCGTACAGTCTTAGCAAAGTTTTGGCATGAATTTCGAGACAATCTGTACATCATTACTTGCTGGGACAGTCGTACAGTTGTACAGATTTCTGGCATAGAAATCGAGGAGCATTTTCCAGGACTGTTCAGAAGGATTTTTTGCGAAAGAAAGTCCAGATAAGTTTGTGTATATTTCTGAAGATGAATATGTTGTAACAGAATTCTCTGAAGATCCTAAATAATAAAAATCTCCCTCTCTCACTGGTTTTCCCCTTGTGGGTTTTTCCAGGGTCAAAGTTAGACCAAAATCTCAGTCTATAAATTTTTTGAGTTTTGCATGCTGCTAATATTTTATTTCTGCGTTGAAAACGATGTTTAGAATCCTCATGTTTCAGTTCTAAAGTTTATTTTCTGCTAAGTTTTTATATGCTGAAACTTGGTTTGGGCATTTAACTTTGGTTGAAAAATCAGCGAGACTGAAATTGGGTTGGGGTCTGAAATTTTAACAATCACCAACTGGAAGAAGCTTAGTGCTTCAGATAGCCAGTTGGTGGATGCCACAATATACAAGCAGTTGATCGGTTCACTTATGTATCTGGTTAACACCTGGCCAGATATATGTTTTGTCTTGAACACACTCAGCCAGTACATGGTTGAGTCGAGGAGTGTTCACATGGTTGGGGCAAAACACGTCTTGAGATATGTTGCTGGGACAGTGGACTATGGCCTAGACTATGTCAGGGGAGATGGAGTCAGGTTGGTTGGCTACACAAATTCAGACTGGGCAGGATGTGTTGCTGACAGGAAAAGCACCTCAGGGTGCTGCTTCAGTTTGGGGTCAGGACTTATTTCCTAGTTCAGCCGAAAGCATAAGTCAGTTGCTTTGAGTTCGGCCGAGGCAGCTTATATGGCGGTCAGTCAGGATAGTTGTGAAGCCATTTGGCTTCGCAAGATTCTGGTTGGTTTATTCGGTCAGGAGATGTCTCCGACTTTCATTCATTGTGATAATCAGAGTTGCATAAAACTCTTTAAGAATCCAGTGTTTCATTATCGGTCGAAGCATATTGAGATTAGGTACCACTTCATTTGTAACTGGGTTCAGAGAGGGGCAGTTCAGTTGCAGTATATATCTATAGATGACCAGGTAGCAGATATTCTCACCAAGGCCCTGCCACGGGGCAAGTGTGTCTATTTCAGAGACAAGATGGGCTTGGTGAGGAAAACCTTCCTCGGTAAGAGGGAGTGTTGAGTTTTGTACCTTGGGAGGTGTTCCCCATGTACTTATTACCTCCTTAGCACATGAGGGAAGGACATTACACTTTGTACCTTGTACTTTTGTCTAATTTCACTTTGACTTTGGTTAAAGTGAAATTTAGTCACTTTTGGCCTAAAAGTGATTATTAATTCAAAGGGGTGAATTAGAGACATAAGTTGACTTAGGAAACTTAACCCAAAGTGGATTATTGACTTAAATATGAATGGGGAGATCTCAACCATCGATTAGATGGGAAATGAGATGATCTCAACCCTTCATATTTTAGGTTTCCTTTTGAGAGTCAAAGAGGGGTGCAAAGGGTGAAGGAGGGCACATTCTTCATTTGGTCATTTTCTTGTTGAGAGAGGAGCTCTTGGAGGATGGAGATGAGGTCATTTTTGTGAGGATGCTTGAGGGAGGTCACTTGCTTTCATTTATGGAGGCTTGGAGCTACTTGCCTTGATTATTTACTAGAGCTATTCTACTTCTGAGAGGGGTGCATTAGCTATGGAGGTTGATTCGTACCTGGTAGGATATCTAGCCATCAGATTGCAATGAGATCAGTTTCAGAGGGAGGCCATCTACTAAAGTTTCATTCATGTGGAGGGGTTTTCAGATCTGAGCTCACAGTTGGCAATTGGAGCAGATTCAGTGGTTCTGACAGTTTGCATGAGGGGCGCACCATTCTGGGGTGCATCTGTTGATTTTGGGCTTGTATATCAACTCAGTTGGAGTTTCTATTGTATCAGGTTCTTTCATATATTGTGTTTACTGTAACCCTTCTTCTGCTTTCCTTATATATACACACATATTCCAAACTGGTTTTCCCCGAGGGGGTTTTATCCAGGGTCATGTTGACCAAAAATACCTGTGTCTACAAATGCATGATTTAGTTTATTAGATCTGTTCATATTCAGCAGTAAACTATGTTGACGAATTTATTGCAGAGAATATACATCACCAGCTGGTTAACTTCAGCTCGTTGAGACATTTCAGATACTACACTCACTTGCTGAGAATGTTTCTGGAATCCAACAAAACCGAATTTCCTGAGACTGCATTTATTTCGACCGAGTGTAAAAGGATCACCATGCTCATCTTCATCAACAAGATTATGTCCAGGGTATACAGTCTCATTTTTGGTTCAGATCTGCCAAGGGTTCTAGAAGAAATGAAAAACTCATTACAGCCAAATCCAGAGAGCATGGTAGAAGACTGGGTGTTGTTCACACAATCCACTGTGATTTGGGTATATGGATACCAGGAAGGACCTCATCTTTTACCAGTTTTTATGACTCCCAGGATCTTTGATTTGGAGTTTATAAGACAAAGAATTATCTCATAGACTAAGCATTTCCTGAAAGCACACAAGGCTTCTAATCTGAAATTTCCTTTCGTGGTAGGTCCCTTTGTGGTGAAGAATAAGTCTTGTTTGCCCCAGATTCAATCCAATCTTAGTGAATTTGGTTTCACACAGTTGCAACAGAGAAGATATGATCTGCATCAGATCATATCGAAGACGAGATTGGCAAGTAGACAAGGTCCCTATGAACACGAGCAGGATGAAGGATTCGATAAGTTGGCCAATCTAGAGACCTGTGTAGAGATGGAGGTCACCATGCAGCATGATAAAAAAAAACAAACAAAGTCTACTCCCCAGCAGAACCCAGCACAGAAACCTTCTCCTAGGTTGATTGTCAAAGCTCCTAAGATGAGTGTCTACAATAAGAGAAGCAATTCAGAAGCCCTAGGTGCCAGTGGCCAGCAAGACACTCTCAAGAAAATGAGAGTCACATCACCCTCTCAAGTAGTTGACTTGGAAGAGGAAGAACAAAAAGGGAAAACATGCATGGAGATGGTAGAGACTACAACCAAGAATGAGGAAACCAATACAGAAAGCAAGCCACAAAACGAAAGCAGCACAAAGGTTTTGAGCAGCAGGAAACACATATTCAGCCAGACACCTGGGGCAATTGATCAGTCCAAGGAAGATTTGATGAACCAGTACGTCGTGAAGGGGAGTATGGCCAACAATGAAATAAGGGACCTTTTACCTTAAGTAGAAGGGACTTTCCAGCGTAAAGCTCACTTGCTCTCAGTCAGAGATGTCGAGAAAAAGACATTTAACATTGCAGTGGTTGATGATGATAAGGTGTCTGAGATTAAGATGCACTATGAAAACATTGGTGCCCCTGATAAAGCAAAATTCCACAGGAATGACAGTGATATGTTATATTCTGATTACCTGAGCTTGGCTCTAAAAGTTGCAAGATTAACAACATACGCATCAAAACTAGATGGGCAACTAAAACGGGAAAAAGTGTCCAGCAAAGCCTGGATGACACATGTCAAAAGGCTAGAGTCTAAAGGTCCACAGGGGCTGAAAGCTTCTCTAGATGAAAAGGACAAAATGATCCAAAGCCTAAAGAAAAAGCTGAAGATGTCACCTATAAATCATCCACAGACAACATAATTGACGGCTTTGGAACATGAGAAAGAAACCTTTAAACAAGAGGCACTAGACTACAAGGCTAAAGTACTGCAATTGGAGAAAGAGAAAGAGAATTGGTCACAAATGCAGGAAACAACATCAGACATGGAAATTATTGTACCTGCTTATATAGAGGCTGGATCAAGCACTGAGGGGTTAGTCCAAGCCATGTCCCAGGTGAGCTTAAAGACAGGTGAGATCAAGAATCTCAAGGAGAGCATGTAAAAGTTGAAGCATGGAATGAAAGTGAAGGATGAGAAAACAACTCAACTCCACAAAGAGAACCAAGACCTGCAGGAGAGAATGGGCAAGCTAAAAACCAGATTAAAGGGAAAAACGCTACTGTAGGGAGCCAAACATGTAACATGGGATGCGATTGCCGCAGAGGTTGCTAAGTTCAGAGTTTATCTGAATTTCATAAATGACAAAGATAAAGTGACTGCTACAGCTCAGAGCAGGTGCACTGTTGTAAATGAAGTGTTAGCAAAAAATCCCTCAGAATGGGCTCAAAATGATATTGACTTACTAAACGTTGTACCAACTACTGATCTTCAAACCATCGGTGTGAAAGACAGGACCACGTTGATCATTTCAGCTAGGAGGATCATTACCAAACACAACTTACTCAGATCAGTCCGCAACAAAGCTATGCAAATGGAGCACAACATACAGGAGTTTAAAGACGCCTTTGAACAGTTGTTTGCTAAAGGCCTTCCATCATTTTGGGATGGTAAAGGCTCATTTTACAATCAAGAAGACTATCACTCTCTCCTCATGCAATGTAGAATGTACCATTCTAAGTTCGAAGATATGGAAGAAATTCTGAGAGGCCCGAGTCTGGTAGAGTATTTGGCTACAGATTTTGAAATTTTAAATAAGTTTAAAACAGTGAAGGTCAGCATGCCAAGCATGTCCTATGCTACATGCATTGACTTGGAAATTTTGATTAAAGTAACGATGGATTACGAAATCCCCTCAGATCCGCAATGGAAAGAAATCATGCGGTTAGGTAAGACAAAGTACAACGTCCCCGGAACCAACAAGTGATATCCAAGTGTCACTAGTTTTGCAGATTCGACAGAAGTCAGATCGAGACAAATGGTGCAGAGGAAATCAGGCAGTCAGAGAAATTGTTCATGATTTTGAAACGTCTTATTTTTACTAATTATTGTAAATCGTTTCGTATACCGAAACTATCAGTCGAAACGGTTAGAGAAGCTGAAACATTTCAGTTTCAGTCGTTTTTTGATCAAATTGTATAAGTACCGAGAGACTTGAATTAACTAATGTTGGCAGAAGTGCAAGAGGACCTTTTGGTTGTATCAGACTCTATTTTGTAAATTTTCTGAATCTAAATTGAATATAAATGCAGAAGATTTTAAAGTCTCTATCAAAAGATTCTAAAGGGTGGTGATATGAGCTTTGTTTCCTTTCATCGTATGTATTTCCTGTGACCTGTCTTTCATTTTCATTTTCTTCTGTTTAAATTGGAGAGTTAAAGGCCCAGAATTCATCATTTGATGCTCTTGGCTTAAGCAATTTAAACCGTGTGATTGTCTTCTTAACTAATTTAGAATTCATTTCGGTAATGCTCTGATGCAGTTATTTGTTTCCTTTATCTTCCTACACTCTATTTAAATTTAAAAATAACTCAGATTCATCGCCTCGTTTAGCCTTTATCCTATGGAGAGTTCTATTAGGAGATGCATTGTTTTCGTTCACTTTCATAATTTTGATTCCATAGCCCTGTGTGTTCCTCCCCTTCCTTGCCAACAAATTTATTAAAAACCCCCAAACAAACCAAATCTAGCCACCAATCTCCAAAGAATATCTAGTGACAAGAGAGATCCCTCTCTGAGTTGAACATGCTAGTGCTTCAGCTCTAAAGTAGGTTGAAACAGTTACCTCTATTGTTTGTCTATTCAGCCGGACAAAATTTACAGAGTGCTAACAGACTCCTTAAAATTCTATTTTTTCATGCTTATAGTTCAATTTTGGAATTCAATTCAGTACATTACATGGTGAATGGTATACTTTTAGTTCCAATTTCTCTCTTGAAAGACTATTGCAAACACACAATTTAAACATTAAACATCACAGTCTAAAGGTAAATCAAACTTCATTGATTCCAGAACACTCAACCCTTCATATGAATTAATAAATCATTAAGAAACTGTTTGGGCTTGAACCTCCAATTAGCTACTACTCCTACTATAGATGTATTTAGCATCAAATAGGTACTTCCACATTGGCTTGGTGTCTAGCATGTGGAAGTCTTCACTAACACCTCTCCAAACTTAGGAGTTTCACTTTATAAGTTAATTATTAAAATGAATAACCTTTTAGAATTAATGTGAGTTTAATGAAGTTAAAAGTTTTTGGCATTGGTAACTTAAGTGAGTTAATTAAATCTTGGCCATTAGATCTAAAGTGAAGGTGATATTTAATCTCATCCCTTGATGACTTTGGAGATCTAGGGTTTTGGATTTAGCGTTAACTCAATGTTATAAAAGGCAGCCTAAGTGAGAGGATGAGACACACAGAGTGAGGAGATCTCATTGATTAGGTGAGGACTGCTAGAATATTGGATGTTCTTGTTTAACCATAGACAATATAGAAATATTTTCACCCAACCATAGGCCGAAGCCACCCCCGAGCACCTTAACCTTGACAGAGAATGATTCGGAAGCAAGAAATAGCCAACCAAGTCTAATGCATAAAGATAACCAAGACTGATCAGAAAGTCCAACCATAACCAACAGAAAGTCCGAGCCTAAACCAGGAAACCAGATTGCGGCAGTTGTCGGCTGCAGCTGCTCCCCAGACTTGTGCACTAGCCCAGTTTCTGCAGTGCGCACTTCTTCCCAGCTGAAATTCTTAGCAGTGTATACAAAATGAGGTCTGGCTACTTGTATTTATACTATTTCCTGAGTTGTTTGGGTCGGCTTCTTATTCTGGAGACTAAATACTTAATATTAATTATTTCCTTGAGTCGACTTGTCTTCTAGGGTTATGTTCAATGCTTTAGGGTTACTTATTGCTTCCCGAAATATTCTATTCTCATCAGGGTTACACGTGGAGGTAAATACCTACCACAGCTACCATAATATCAACACTCCCTCCTAGCTAGGGAGGTATTGAAGACAATGGTCTTGAGCACAAACATACCATTCAACTGGTAGCATCATCATAGTCGTATAGACTATCTTATGATTAGATCATGAGCACCATCATCACTATCAGTGTCATCTGACAACATCAATTGCATCATCTCTCAAAACCATACTCCATTTGAGTAATCAGACATGATGCTGAATAAGTCACTCACTCCAAGGAGTGATACAAAAACCATTCTTCTAATCCGGGCATATGTCCTAGAAGAATAAATGTCCTGGATCATTTTCCATCTGGAGAATGTCTGTCCATCAGTACATTGATCATCCATCTAGCTGATAATCATTTTCAACACTACCGATAGTCTAAAAGACAATCAGAACAATGTCATTCAATAGAACACAACTGTTTTTATCCAGAGTAGTACACAACTACAATCCAGTGGTACACTACCACACCAAGTAGCACACAGCTACTTAATCAGTGACACATAGTCACAACCAGTGGAACACATCCACCATAGCAGCATACATCTACTATCCAGAGACATACAGTCTCCATAGAAACCGTATCATATGATATCAACCTGCACAGAAAAACAATGTCATGATATAAAATGAATCATCTGGGCCATTCTTCCACTCACATCTGTGAGATCTGGAAGAGCATCTGCCCTCAGAAGGTAAAACATCAGTCATGAGCTACTGGACTATTCTTCTCAAGCATAGAAGAATAATTGTCATGATTTTTGAGCCTAGACCATTCACCTATCTGGGCCATTTCTCCGACACTAAACAAAGTGCAACCTGGAGAGAATGAGTCTGCCCTAGGGAATGTCTGTCCCTGATTGTTGAACCTTGACCATTCACCTATCTGGGCCATTCCTCCGGCACTAAACAAAGTGCAACCTGGAGAGAATGAATCTGCCCTAGGGAATGACTGTCCGGACCATTTTCTAATGAAATGACTGTCCTGCACCAACCTCCAAAACGGACCATTCTTCAAAACTACTCACAACTGTGAGCTTCGTAAGAATGACTGTCCTAGACCAGTCTTCTTGACCACTACTTAGAGTGACTACCAAGAAGAGAGACTGTCCTAGACCATTCACCTACACTGGACATAAGGGGAATCACTATCTATGGTATATTAGCAATCCATCGAACCATTTTCATTACGAAAATGACTGTTCGATCTTGACCATTTTCTGAACTGGAAAGGAACTGCTCATCCTGGACCATTTTTCGAACTGAAAAATGACTGTTCATAAATCAATAACACATCAGTGCTCCCTCCCAACCTGGGAGTCATCTCTTCCCTTTTCAATAAGGAAGTCGTCTCCATGAGATCCAACTTGTTTCTTGAGTACGCAAACTCTTTCATCTTGGACATAGGCTTTACCAAAATGTCTGCTATCTACTCATCTGTGGAGATAGATATTGGAGAATCACTTCTCTTTTCTGGAATTCATCACGGAGAATGTAATGCTCGATTTCAGTGTACTTCGATCTTTCTGGAACACTGGTTTTCTTTGAAGACTTCATATAGCTCTGATTATTATAGTATATCATAGTTGGGATTCAGCTCTTTTGTTTCCTGCTAGCTCATAACATCGTGGCGAGGCTTAAACTGGAACATATCCAAGTGGTACTTCTTATGTCATCATGTGAGTTTGTCATGGATTAGCAAACCATCATCCTGGACTTATGAGTAACCATTCTGATACAATATCTCTGTTATAGAAAGTTTTCACCACGCTTTTGTTGTGCATTGGAGGCTCTGCACCAAGTTGTTTGAATCCATATAAGATCTTCTTCCATCTGCATACAAGAGTCTATTTCTAGTATACATCAAAACCTTGGGGTTGTTCTATGTACGCTTCTTGTTCGATTACTCTGTTGAGGAGAACATTCCTTACATTCATTTGATGTAAACTCCAACCCATGGATATTGCAGAAGATATAATGGCTCGTGTAGAGGTATGTTTGGTTTACTGGAACAAGCAATCATCATAGTCTTCTCCCTCCATCTGGGAGAACCTCTAGTTCTGAATCTCACAATGCTTCTATTCATAAGTCTTTCATACATTGTTCTTCATCACAACTTTTGGTTCTTCTGCTTGATTGTTTCTAGTGGGTTCAAACCAAGCTGGTAGTCTTGTGATTCTTGATATAATGACTGGTTGTTCTGGCTTTTCTTTCTCTCTTGGAATCTTCATGTTCTTCCTCATGTTTCTCTTTAGCTCTTGGGTCCATGGAGTTTTCTATGGATTCCATGCCCTGAAGTTTCCAACTTTCTTCCTTTCATCATAGGATCATGGATGTGGATGGACAACCAATGATACTTTAAGGCTTCTTTTCAAAGAAGACTTCTTCTAGGGTCAAACTGAACACGTGATGCTTTTCATGGTTGCTACCATTGATGGGAACATGGATAGATACTTCATATCTTCAATGGATCATATTATCTAGGATTAACTCCTTCTTAATCCTTGCTTCATGCATGAATGCATGCTCTTCTTTTGGAATTATATAATCGACTCCCTCCATCTAAGAGAGTCCACACTTTTGTCTGCATCCTTATTGCCTTCTGCAAAGTGTCACGAGTCTTTTCCTTTTGATTGTTGACTTATTTCGGTCTTTACTTCTTCTAGGTTTCTTCAAGTTTGATTCTGATTTCGATAGTTGTAATAGCTTCCACAAATATTCCCTTCTTTCCGGAGGGTTCCAGCTTGTTTCTTTTCTCTTTCGGTATATGGATAAACACTAGACAACCAAATATTTTGAGATGGCTTACCTCTAGCTTCTTTCCGGTGAACATCTCTTCTAGTGTCTTGAGCCCAAGTGCACTATGGGGCAATCGGTTCTGCACATAAACATTTGTCATTGCTGCTTCTGCCCATAAGAACATAGGAAGATCTTGATCTTCACAGCTTCCAGCATGGTTCTGTTCTTCCGTTCAGCTACACCGTTTTGTTGGAGATCTTGATCCCAACATCTTTGCAGATATTCATGAATTCTTTTGAGGTATATTTTCCTCCATTATCTGACTTGAGTATCTTAATCTTCCTTATAGAAGGGTTCTCTTATCAAGGCTTTGAATTCCTTGATCTTTTTGAATACTTTAAATATATCCAGGTCTTTTACGAGAATAATCATTAATGGATGATACATAGTATACATACCCATTATTGGAGGATGATGGCATTGGGCCACATACATTTGAATGAATGAGTTCTAGGACTCCTTTTGCCTTGCTGTCCCTCTTC
>ML813119.1:115880-126750 GCA_009831015.1 Picea engelmannii
GGTCACAGGTTTACAGATGACATCCACAACACCAGTTAGCTTCCGGAAAGCAGTGGGCCTTGCTCCATGAGGTACAAGTCAGTATTATGGTGAGCATCATTTCAATACCTAAGCCATTTGATTATGTTGTATCTTAGATTGTTATAGATTTCATGATATGTGCTTGGAAATTATGCGTTTTTCCTTGCTTCACCTTGGTGTTTGACATTGTTCCCTAGTAAGTGGTCTTCTTTAGGAATGGGTTTGTTGTTGGGAAATCCCTTAATGAGTCATCGTATCGTTCCCGACCATACTTACCATTTTCCATCATTATTCCCCTATGTTTCCTTATCTCTTGGGATTTTAGTGTATTGACCCAAGAAGGGGTTGTCCCTCATTCTATTGGAAGAAGGGGATAAAGGCCCAGAGGGGTTGGTGTTGGGTAAAAGATAAAATCTATATATGAACCTTCTAGATTCTTCGCCCAGGGATCACCCAAGAAAGCAATAAAACAATTATCTTTGAATAAAGGGGGACCCATAATATAACAAAGAAATGCCTGAAAGGTAGACTAAAAGATATGATGTCTCATCGCGAGCCAACCTATCACATCCATGAATATCTAGTGGTATGAAATTGTCATTATCTGGTCACCAAACCAGAGCAGTGACTCTCAGTTCCATGGCTGAGAGAAAGGGGGTCTCATCACGAGCCAACCTTCTCATTTCCATTAGGCATTTGTGGTTGACATTGCCACCATCTGGTCACCATGACGGGGAAATTACCTTCAACCTCTCCTTGTGATATTAGGAAAGAAAATATAAAGAAAGAAATATAAAAGTCAAATGATGGGATTGAAAAAATTGCATTGTGGACGAAGGTACCACACACCCTCTATAAAGGCACCCATGAATGAGACACTACGACCCCTAATATGTCATGAGCCCTATGCCCATTGAGTCTTGACCCCAGACACCTCATACACTTTACATGAATTAGAGAGGGACCTCTTGGAGGCTCTCCCTTACCCAGGGAAATACCTACACAACAGGACACCTCATCAATCCTCCCATACTTAAGCTTGACTAGTCGCATAGTTTGATTGAGTTGTTAATTGTTTGATATAGTAATCTTTGGTGCACATGCTTAGATGGATTATTTATTGATTGGATCCACTTATCATGATGTTATGACTTGAGATCCTTGGAGGACGTGTTCATTTGTCTTTGTAGGACCTAGTTGGTGGACAATTTTGGGAGAACAAGCCTAGCTTGGGCTTCCATGGGGCTACAAGCCCACAGGTTGGATGCCAGGGGTCCGCATGCCAGATGAGAGAAATTTAACTTGGATGACCTTGATGATGACTTGGATGACCTAGCCCACCCATTACTTACCAAACGATTTTCCCAAGAGGGGAAAAACGTCCCATTTTTTAGCATGACATCATGACTATGGGGGCTAGGTCTTGGTGGTGAGGTGCCACTCATTTGCACTTAAACGTTTCGAGGAGAAGAGGGTCTTCACCATGATGAGATCACCTAGATTCTTGACATGTGGCCTTGGGAGGCTCTTCCTTACTTATCCAACACCAACGACCTCCTCAAAGTGGCAAAACGTCCCCTAAAGGGGTGACGTCATTCTAGATTAGGGTTTAATTTGTGCAAAAGATGAAATTTTAAGTGAATTGTTTAATATTATTGTGTTAAGGGGGCAATATTAGGGTTGTTGACCCCTAATCTTGTGTTTTACTCCTTATTTTGTAGACAAGCTATGTTATCTAAATTTTGTATAAATAGAGATCATAAGATCTTATTTTAAATCATAACTCTCCATTGTGGAGAAGGACTTGGTATGAAATTTTCGGCTGTCTTGGCCTTTTTCATCTCTTGTGAAAGTGTTATGGGGTATTTTTTCTATTGGTGGTAGAGAAGTGATGCGCTAGGCTTGGAGACTCTTTCTTATGCATGTGCATGGACTTAAATTGGAAGATTAGGGTTTGATCTAGCTTTTTTGTGGAATTGGTAAGGGAAAATTTTCATTTATTGTCTTTTATCTTGCTTTTTCCCCACAATTATTGTTAGTTGGAACCCTTGGAGGAGTATAAGGGCATACACCCTCCCCAAGGTTTTTTCTCATGCTTAAGGAAGGTCAATTTTTCACTAATTGTCTTGGAGAACTACAAGGGTGTACACCCTCCAAGGTCATCTTGGTTTGTTTTGAAAACCCTAAGAAGTAAAAGGGATTAGACCCTTAGGGATTTTGTGGATGAAACACTTTTAATCCAAGTTTTGCTTCTCAAGGTCAAATATATGTTTCAAGGTTCTGCCAAGAGAAGTACAAGGGCGTACACCCTCTTGGAATTTTCTAGATTGACTTAGCTACACTTGGGAAGTACGTACACCCCCAAGTGCTTAGCCAAGCCATATTTTTCATTGACTCCATAAACCCATTAATAAGGCACTAATCACATTTAAATTTGCATTGGAGATACACAATTCTTGCCTCGACAAACGTGAAATTTCAACTTTTTCAAGCTTTCTCTTTTGGATAGTCACCTTGAGGCCTTGGGGGGGTTAATTCCCTTAGGGCGTCCCCTTTCTTCCATAATTTCTCATTGTTGTACTAACTTGTTTTCTACAACCATCAAGCTGCAGAAAATCACTAACCCTAGGTACACCATATGCCTATCAGGATGCCACCATTTAGAGCATTGTATGGATACGATGCACCCTCTTTGTGGAGACTATGTTTGGGGAGAGCAGGGTCCCAGGGGACAAATATTGGGTTGTGGAGAGTCAGATGATTCTTTTTATAGGCAGCTCAGAACCAACGTAAGATCTATGTAGACAGGCAGAGGATAGAGCGCAGTTTCGAGGTAGGGGAATTGGTTTTTCTGCATTTACAACCATACAGACAGTCCTCCTTGAAAAGGAGCGGGGCAGAGAAACTGAAGCCTAGATTTTATGGACCATACAAAGTCATCATGAGGGTAGGCAATGTGGCATATGAACTAGATCTACCAGAAGGTAGACAGATTTACAACATCTTTCACTTTTCTTGCCTTAAAAAGGGAGTGGTATAACAAGTTAGCATTTCATAGGAGTTGCCACCCTTGGATGAGGAGGGTCAGTTGTAGCTAGTGTCAGAGGAGGTGCTTGAGTAGAGAGAGTGCAGATTGAGGGGCAGATTCATTAGGGAGTGCTTGGTTAGATGGAGGGTACTTCCAGTGGAGGACACCACATGGGAGGGAGAGCATATATTGTAGCACCCAGGATTGATGTTGCTTGAGGACAAGCAATCTTGAGAAGGGAGGATTGTGATGTCCTGTTCCCAAGAGTAGGCTAGAAGGGAGTGACTTGGTAGTCTATATGTTCTCATAGACTATAGTGAGGCAAAAACAAGGAATAAGAGGAGAAATAAGGGTGAATTAGTGGCTAAACGATGAATTAAGCCAGAAAACACAAGAAATGTCACTTAAGCTAAAGTCAATGGAGAAATAGAAGAAAAAGGTGTTGAGGGGGAGACTTAATTAATTAATCACTCACCTTAGTAGGAAAAGCGCCTAGATTAAGTGATTTCAATGGAAAATTAGATCGGGAAGGGTATAAAAGGAGGAATTCGACCCAATTCCTCATTATGTTATGATTGGATGTTAAGAGAGTTTCTAAAGGACGAAAATCGACCTCTTATTGTTTTGTGGATTTCTGGAGGAAACCACCACCTAGATTGGTTTTGGTGTTGAGAAACACACCCTATCCTATCAGAGATACCATCCTGATATTTTACCGTGCCATTCAAGAGTATTCAATTTTGTAGTGATTGCGCAGCTCAATTAGTGAGGGCGCAAGCGTTAGAGAGGGTTTGGTGTAGCTGCACGAGACCAGGGTTTATCTTGCAGATTCCTTCCGACCCAGTTGAGGATCATCCAGGGAACTTCTTTTGAGCCACCTATCGTCAGATTTTGACGATGCCATCTCTCAGGGCCCATCAAGTTCCCAAGGTCGTAACTTTTTGCATACGATCTTCATTTTAGGCCCATGATAGGTTGTTGGAAATGTCTATCCGAGGATTACACATTATGTTGTCACAATATGAATCTATCTATACTGTGACTATGGCGGGCCCAAAAAACATTTTTTAGGACCTCAAAACAACCCCGAAAGTTTAGGGCTCGAAAAGATAGAAAAAAAACTGTGAAGATAAAAACTGTAATTGCCAAAATGAAAGTTGTATGTGAACCAACTGGAAGAGGTGGGTGGCCACCAATATCCACCTGGATCAATCCTCCATTTTTAGAAATCAATCGTCTCTGTTGGGTTGAGTTCCCCCATCATATGAGGAAAATTCTGTTGAATTTGGCCTTGGGTGAGACACTTTCTTTGGTGCAGGAGTTGCCCCGCTTTGACAACCCGATAAAGCTTAAGCTTTTGTTATTGAGTTTCCTTGACTTGTGTTTCCACGATATGATTAGTGGATGCTTGTTCCATGCGATCAAGGTTGATCTCTATCGGTTTCAACTATTCTTCTATCTCTTAGGTGTCCAATAAGGGTGGAAAGTATGGCCGAAGAAGTCCACATTAAACATTGGGTGCAAGCCAAGGAAGGGGGTAATGTTGAGCTCAAAATCATTGTCACCCATAGCCTTGGTGATCATGTAAGATCCATAGCAGAGTGGACGAAGCTTCTGATGGGGTTCTTTAAGGTGTTCTTTCTGCAAGTGCAACCAAAATTTATCTTGCACCTTAAACTTGTGTGGCATCCAGTGTTGCTCATGGCACTGCTTGTACTTGGCACTGGACTTCTACAAAATATCTTGAATCTATTGACAGATATGATGGATTCATTCAATGAACCAGGTGGTTTTGTCGTCTTCGATTTTCTCATGGGATGATTCTACCTCTGTGGACGCAAGGGGTAGTGCAACATCAATGGGACCCAATAGTTGAAATCCCAACCCCACCTGAAAGGGGTTGTGGCAAGTTGAGTTATGTATGGATTTGTTGTAATTGTGCTAAACATAGGGAAGACTCTCATCTCATGTGCATGGATGCTTGGAATTGTACATGTGCAAGATATGCATGATCATCTTATTGACGACCTTGGTTTGGCCATCTGTTTGGGGGAGGAAGGTCATGGATTTGGTGAGAATGGTGTTGAGTTGTGAGCAGAGGATCGACCAGAATGTGCCAAGGAGGATCGATCAAAGATGATGGTTTGTGTTATCCAAAAATGTACCCACACTCGTTCGAAGAAGATCTTGGCAGTGGCCTCTATTGTGATTCTCTTCTTGCAGGTAACCATAATCGCCATCTTGGAAAATTGATCAACCACCACAAAAAACACAGTCACTTCCCTGCTTGATGGAAGGAAGGCCCGAAAAGTAGTCCATCGATATGGATTCCAAGGGTCTGTCGGGAGTAGGAATTGGGGTGTACATGCATTGTTTCTTAATGGTCGGTTTAGCAATGGCGTAGTCGTCCAGGACCTAATATACTTCCTGACATCTTGTTGGAGTTTCGACCAATAGAAATGTTGTTGAAACACTGCCACTGTCTTTTCTATGCTGAAGTCTCCTGCCACCCGAATGTAGTGAGCTTCCCAAATCAACTTCTCTCGCTAACTTGATGGAATGCATAAATGGACCAGATGGCACAAAAACTTGTCCTGCAGATGAAAACCAATGACAAATGTATTTTTACCCAGCATCTGGTAGGTAGTGGGAAAGTCAGGATCTTGCTCGTAGAGTTGGGGCCATCTGAAGGTCTCATGTTCGCAGGAGTGTAACATCGTGGTTAGTGCGACAACTGGAGGTCAACTGAGGTAGTCAACGACAAAGTTGGAGCTCCATGTCTTATAACTTATGTTGAAATGGAACTGATGCAAGTATGTGCACCACTTCTGATGACACTCATTCTGTAATTTTCCTTGTGTCTGCATGACGTATTGGCCATGATATCACTAGAGGAAAGAACAGTAAAACTATGGAGAGGGTGCATTATGTCAAATGACCCCAAATTTTCCTTTGTTGGGGGATAACAAACCTCCTCTGATTCCCAAGGAGGAATCATTTAATGAATAAAGGATCGGTGGTTGAACCATCAACCACCCCCATGAATGGAAGCAGGTTTGTCTAAAGAATGCCATCCCGAAGTACCATAGGGTCTGGCAGACCTAGGCTGACCCGAGTTTCTTTCTAATAGAAGGAACATGATAGAAAGGAGAACCTTCCCAAGGAGGGATGTGTACAAGGAGAGAAGGGCATGTAGACAAATCGGGGGGAAAGAGGAGGGCACGCCAGGCTCTCCAGTGGACAAATGGCAGAGAACATAACCTAAGCAGAAGGTCGCGAGGTTGATGTTGAGGAAGCATCTGATAAACCTTGCAAAGGCTGTGACGGAGAAATGATCTTTGAGAATTTGGCATAAATTCCCTAGTGATATCATGGCTTGGCACGGGGGTGGCTAGAGTGCTAAGAGAGAATGCCTCTGAGCCTATGGTTGGGTGGAAAGGCAAACACCCACATTCAATTAGTTGGTTGCAACCTATAATAGATAATTATTCTTATACCTTGTGTAATTGAGCTGTAATTGTAAAATAAAGTTGGATATCCTCTGAATGTTTCAGGGATGTGCATGTGTGCTTGATTGATATGTTGTGTACCTTTATTTTTGCTTGATTGTGTACTTAGGAAAGTAAGGAATTATATGGTTTGGACATGGTTTCTACATGCAAATGGTCAAGCCTTGTAGTGGCTCAAGTTAGAGCAATTGAACTGTCAGTGCGTCGACCTTGGGCACAATTTCACGTGTGCATGTTTAAACTTCTACTTATTCTGGGCCTCCTCGATAAGGGAGCTCATTAAACTCAAGAGAGATAGCATGAAGGCGCACAAAGCCTACACAAGATATGTAGGATTGGAGAACTCTCTAAGTTCTAAAATCCGAAAGAAATATAAGGAGTGTCCCCTCAATTCATTTGAGGTACCGGTAATCTCAGGAGGTATAACACTCTTAGAGTGCATACAAGGGGGAACATCCTCTAGACCTTTCATCTATATGACCGAGGATTCAAGCTCACGACCTTAGTGAATTCTTGACCAAGAGCTAAGTGTATATCCCCCGAGAAATTTGGGATTCCCCCTAACTGTTGGATCTACATCGTGGTCAACCTGACGCTGACCAGTTTGGGAGAACATAGGGGTTATAACACCAAAAACCCTGAATTTTGGAGTCACAAAGATGATCTCGGTTGTTGATAGACAACAGACACGTGGTAGGACATCCCGTGGTCTGGGGACTCAACACTCCGAAGGAAACAGGAAGAAACTTATTTTGGAGCAAGGATTTTCAAAGCTCCCAAGGCCGGAGTAAATCCTAGCCATTGCCAAAAATGAGACGTGGCGCTAGATCCCGTAGTCCAGAGACTTGGTGTTAGAATATAGAATATGGTGTGCTCATTTTACCATTGATGATACCCTCATCACCCAACCATAGGTCGAAGCCTCCCTCTGAGCACCTTAACCTTGACTGAGAATTCCTCCGGAAGCAAACCCTAGGCTAGATAGCGAAACAAAGGGTAGCGCATCTCTCTCCAAGGATAGCGCAACACAAAAGACTGATCAGATATCCCCAAACCCTAGCTAAGAGATATTCAAGCCAATACTGAAAACTTGCTGTTGTTGCGGCTGCACCAATAGCTCTCCTCCAAACCTACGCACAAGACTGCAACTGTAGTGCGCACCAAACTGGGAACTGCAATTCTGAGATGTTGTCAAATGAGAACTGGCGCCTTGTATTTATAGTGGTTCTTCCAGTTTTTCTGGGGTCGACTTCTCCTTCTGGATAAGTGTCTGTTCAGTATATTATTATTATTTCTGGCCAACTTCTTCTCTTGGAGGCTAATAGCCTAATATAAATTATCTTCTTGAGCCGACAAGGCTTCTAGGGTTATTAGCCAACTCATTAGGGTTTCTCTTGCTTCCCAGAGTATTCTATTCTCGTTAGGTTCACACGTGGAGGTAAATACCTCCCGCAACTACCATAATATTAACACTCCCTCCTAGCTAGAGAGGTATTTACAGGTAATGGACTTGAGCACAAAAACATACCATTTACCTGGTAGCATCAATATAGTCATCTAGACTATTTCATGACTAGATCATGAGCACCACCATCACCATCAGCTGCATCAACTCTCGAAACCATACTTCATCTGAGTAATTAGTTATGATGCTGGATAAGTCACTCTCACCATAGAGTGATACAAGAGGAGTAAAAGTTCTGAACTTTTTTCCGTCTAGAAAATATATGTTCATCATCCATCTGAATGATCATTATCTCCAATAAACTGTTGATAGTCTTCAAGGCAATTAGAACAAGGATAGAGAACAACTGTGTCTATAGTAGTACATAACTACAATCTAGTGGTTCACTACCACATCAAGTAACACACAAGTACTTGATCAACAATGTATGGCTGCGAACAATGAAACATATTCACCACAGTAGTCCTCATCTACTATCATACAGTCTTCATAAAAAACATCTGAGAGCATCCTGCATAGAAACAATGTTATGATATAAACTGATTTGTCTGGGCCAATCTTTCACTCACATCTGTGAGCTCTGAAAGAATATCTGCCTCACGAATAGTGGAACATATGCAAACTTAATTCTGGATAGATGTTTTGTCAGGATATTTTTTGTCTTCTCATCAGTGAGAATATATATTGGAGAACCACTTTCTCCTTTCTGGACTTCATCATGGATAATGTAATACTTGTACTTTAGTCTGGAACACTATGAAGGCTTCATGTAGATCTGGATGATAGAGTATATCATAGTTGGAGAATTGGAACATATCCAAGTAGCACTTCTTATGTCATCATGAGATCTGATTTACTGAGTAGTCATATTGATGTTATAGGAAATCTTCACCACGCTTCTGTTATGCACTAGAGGTTCTCCACCAAGTTGTCTTCTACTTATCTGCATACAGGAGTCTCTTTCTGGTATGTCTCAAAGTCTTGATATTTCTCTTCATATGATCTCTATTCAATTTCTTTGGAGAACATTCTTTGCATTGATCTGATGTAGAATTCCAATTCATGGATGTTGTGGATGATATAATGACTCATGTAGTGATATGTCTGGTGTACTGGAACAAGTAATCATCATAGTCTTCTCCCTCCATCTGGGAGAACCTTTGGTTCTGGATCTTGCAATGCTTTCATTCATAATTCATACATTGTTCTTCATCATGACTTTCAGTTCTTTTGCTTGATTTCTTTTAGTGAGTTCATATCAAGATGGTAATCTTGTGATTCTTGATACAATGACTGGTTATTCTGGTTCCTCTTTCTTTCTTGGAATCATCATGCTTTTCTTTTACCTTTGGGTCCATGGATTTTCTTATAGATTCCATGCCCTAGAGATTCCACTTTTTCCTTTCATCATAGGATCACGGATCTAGATGGACGACCAAGAATTCTTTAAGGCTTCTCTTCGAAGAGGTCTTCCTCTGCGGTTGAGATGAACACATACTGTCTTTTCATGGCTGCTACCATGGATATATATTTTATCATCTTCAATGGATCATATGATTAGCTCCCTCCTAACCCTTTCTTCATGTAAGAGTGCATATAATCATCCCCCTCTGTCTGACAGAGTCCATGCTTCCATATGCATCCTTATTGTCTTTTGCAATGTATAATAGAGTCCACACTTATGTCTTGTTGTATTCTACAAAATGTCATAAGTCTTTTTCCAATTTCTTCTCGATTGATGACTTCTTTCTGTATCAAGTGGTCTTTTATGGAATCCACTATGATACTCATGGCATTTATGTCAACATCTTTGAACTTCTCCATAACTACAATGTTTTGTGGTTCCTTCTCTTCTTCTTCTTTAAACTCTGGCTTCATGATCTTTCCTTTCCAATATCCAACACTTTATTCTTAGCAAGGATGAGGTCAATCCTTGTCTTCCATGCTCTGAAGTTAGAGGCTCCATCTAGCTTGTTCTCAGACTTCATAGAGTTCGTCATGGCTTGCTTGACTTGGTCAAACCCTAGATTTGACCAGAAATCCAAACTTCACGTCTTGGCCTTATGAGAGTACCAGGAGATGCGTTGGGCTAGGGTGCACTGATCTATCCAGAGATAAGGTCAATATCGTCACTTAAGGTGCCTCGACAAGAGGTTTAGGGTTTCTGCAACTGCTTCTGCTAGTAACCCTAGCTGCAGTGATTTTGGAAGATGCTCCTTTTTAGTAACCCTAGCGACAGTTCCTCAACGAGCTCAATGTCTAGAGGCTATGTTTCCTTCCAACATTTTTAGGCTGACTGAAGGGGGTGGGCCCATAACCTGTTAGAATATAGAATATGGTGTGCTCATTTTACCATTGACGATACCCTCGTCACCCAACCATAGGCTGAAGCCTCCCTCCAAGCACCTTAACCTTGACTGAGAATTCCTTCGGAAGCAAACCCTAGGCTAGATAGCCAAACAAAGGGTAGTGCATCTCTCTCCAAGGATAACACAACACAAAAGACTGATTAGATAGTCCCAAACCCTAGCCAATATATATTCAAGCCAATACTGAAAACTTACTGTTGTTGCAGCTACACCAACAACTCTCCTCCAAACCAACGCACAAGACTGCAACTGCAGTGCGCACCAAACTAGGAACTGCAATTCTGAGATGCTATCAAATGAGAACTGGCATCCTGTATTTATAGTGGTTCTGCCGATTTTGTTGGGGCCGACTTCTCCTTCTGGATAAGTGTCTGTTCAATATATTATTATTATTTCTGGCCGACTTCTTCTCTTGGAGGCTAATAGCCTAATATAAATTATCTTCTTGAGCCGACAAGGCTTCTAGGGTTATTAGCCA
>ML813120.1:8514-28987 GCA_009831015.1 Picea engelmannii
ACTTCAAACACACAACTCACTTGCTCATTTCTCTTATGAGGCAAGCTGCAATTACCAGAGAGAGGAGGAGAAGAGTGGCACATCTCTTGGGGAGGACTTTCTATATTGGTTTGAGTTATCTCTTGAACATTGTATAAGCTATTTATGATAAAAAAAAAATTGTTGGGTTTTCTTCCCCTAGAGGGTTTCCCAGGATAAATGTTGTGTCTCTTGTGAATGTGTATTTCTCAGTGATCTTGTTCTTATTATGCTCTTATCTATTGAAATGCAAAGAACTATAATAATGACATAAACATTAACATCATACTCATGTGATTGTGTGATTGGTTGTTCCCCTAGTTTTTAGTTTAGAGTTGAGCTATATAAACTAGCTCCTTCTTCAAGTGAGGTTAAGGAGTAGATTATGAGTTCTCACTTCAGATTATAATCACTTTTTTCCTTATTAATAAAATTATGTGTCTGAGGACACTTTGTCAACATGGTATCAGAGCCATGGTTAAAATTGTAATGGAAGAGAATTGGTGATGGATTGAGAAAGCAAGGAAGTCTCCACCACATCAACCTAGATCTTTTCAAACTCAAGGGCAATGGTATTGAGGTAATATGTTGTTGTTTAAAGTAAGGAAAATTTTTGTAAAAATTGCTTCAGATATGTTCATAAATTTGGCAATTTAAATTTAGAGTTGTAGATTCTATATTTTTTTTTAGTTTACAGATCTGGTTTGTATCAATCATTGTATTGAGGTCCATATTAACGTCAGTATCAAGGACCGTATCTAGAACCAGATCGTGAATCACATCTGAATTTAGCAGAAGGTTATCAGATTTAATCTCTGGATAAGATTTGGTACCTCTGGAGAAGAAATCCCTATGGAAATCTCAAGACACATCCCTAGTATGCAAGAAACAACAAAAACGAAGCTAAAGAGCATTGCCATTGGGGCTTTGTTCACACATTTTTGGCTCTCGTAGTTCCTGCAAGAAACAACAAAAACGACAAAGGAATTCGTTGCCTTCAAACTTTGTTTTCAGATCCATCCAATGTTACAGATCCACCCAGTGTTGCACTTGCCCAATGCTCAATTATTAAGTGTTGCACCTATCCAACACATCCACTTGTGAATTTGTGTGGATAGGATCTAGTAACTCGGCCTTCAAGAAGCAGAAGCCATCGATTGACATTCTTCGACGAGATCCTACATCGATTTGCGCTCCACTTGAACATTTGATCTGTTTGGCTCTGAAAAAGGATCGAGCAAACTCTAGTATGACTATTGGGATCAACGCAGTCATTGGATCGAACAGTCATTAGATCGAGCAATCAAAGACCTTGTGTGGAAGCTATACCTCTTCTGTGTAAATCTACTGGTGCAATTTCACCCACTCTGACCTCTTCTGCATGTCAAAAGATTGTTACGTGTCCTCGTTTTGGAGCCTCTTCTGCGCGATTTTGGTGGATAGTTTTTTTAAGTGATATTAAATTATCAAAAATTGTTGCAAAAATCTTTGTTCATATTGAGGACCATATTGTGGACCAGATTGAGGATCGTATTGAGGATCGGATCACAGACCGGATCACGGACCAGATTGAGGACCGGATGAAGGATCCGAAATTGTTTTAACATAAAGCTATGGAGTTTAAGAATTTGAAACTTTGATATTCAGATTAAATAGTTTTTTTTTTTTTAGACATTTCAGTGGTAATCTTTTAAGTCATTGATGACTTTAGTTCAAGGGGGGGCACATTTTATTACTTGCAAAAGGCTATCTATCTTGTAAAAAAGGTCAAAATTTGAAAGATTTGATTGTAGTCTTGAACGCTCAGAAGTTGAGAAGTGTCCAGTAAAATTCTCTCTCAAACTCCATTTCCAACGAGAATTTTAAAGAGTTAAGGCCAAACCCTTAAAAGTACTCTTTTTGCATGGATCGTGTACTCTTTCTTTCTGACGCCTTATGTTTTTCTTTTAGAGTTTTGTGGATTATTCATTTGCAATTCTTGCAACAAACATCATGTCTAAATTAATCAATCTATTCACAGAATCATATAAGTTAGATGGACCCAAGAATTACAAATCTTGGAGTTGGCACATGCAAAACACTTTGATCTTTAATGAATTATGGCGTGATATATGTGATGGTGATACTGCTCCAACTAAGCACACCGACGCTACTTCTTTAGCAAAATGGAATTTGAAAGATGAAAAAGCACTTGCTTTGCTACATTCTTCTATAACTGAACACATGCTTGTTCATATTGAGAATTCCAAAGATGCATGGTCTGTTTGGAATATGTTAAAGACCAATAGAGTTGATTTACATCTCATAGAGTTGATTTACAAATGAAATTGCTTAAACAAAGATTAGCAGACAATGGTGATATATTAGAATACATTTCAAGGATTAAGAACATTTATCAGGAAATCATCAAAGACGGTTTTCATAAACTTGAAGATAGTTTTCTAGTCTCCATTGTAATAAATGGCTTGCCTCCATCTTATAAACATTTTCTTGAGACTTTGCAAATCACTGATAAGTTATCAACTGTGAATTTTGATTCACTTAGTGAATTACTGGTTCAACAAAGTAAATCTTTTGGAAAAAAAAAACAATCAGAAGAAGATCTTCTTTTCACTAAAGCTGAAAGTTCTAAAGGAAGAGGAAAATCATTTTTTGGAAATTTTCAAAATCAGTGTTCTAATCGTGGTTGTGGCAAAGGTTGTGGTCAAGGTAGAGGTCATAGCAATTTTAATCAACAAAAATTTCAAAGTAATCTTCCCAATAATAATGCACAGTCAGGAAGAGGCAGGAATTTCAGTCAAGCAAGATGTAAAAGATGTTTAAAAATAGGTCACTATGCATCAAATTGTCTTACAAGCAATGATCAATTGCCAAAGTTTAAGCAAACATAAAATTCAAATTCTCAACAATCAGCTCAATATGCAGAAGATCAAGATTATCAGGATGATCAATAGGAATTCAAATTTTCAACAATCAGTTCAATATGTAGAAGATCTAGATTACCAGGATGATCAATATGAATATGTTTTTTCAGCAGTTTAGCATGTAGATTCATTTGAAAATGATTGGATTTTAGACACAAGGGCTACTCAACATATGACTTATCACATATACTATTTTTGGAATTATAAAGATGTTCAACTAAATCCCATTTATTTAGTTGATGATACAACTCATATACATCAAGGAAAAGGTTCAGTGAAAGTTTTTCTCCTTGGAATTGGTGAAAAATGGATTTCAAATGTTTGTTATGTACCAACTTTTAAGAAAAATTTGTTATCCTTAGTCACAATCAGACAAGTTGGGCATCAAATCATCACACAACATGGTTTGGTGAAGATTAAGTTAGAGAAGGATAACTTAAAAACAATAATGATTGGATATGAAGATGGGAAGTTACTAAGAATGAATGGGAAAGTCATCCAAATAAAGCAAGAGGTTGCAACAACAATGAATTCTGAAATGTCTTCATTCAGATTATGAAATTTTCGATTTGGTCACTTAAACTTTGATAGTCTCTTGAAACTTAAGTCCCAAGATTTGGTAAAGGGTTTGCCAACTTTCAAGAAAGAAAATTCCAAGTGTGAAGCTTGTATTTTAGGCAAGCAAAAGCAAGAATCTTTTCCAACCAGCTCATGGCGAGCAACAAATTATTTGGAGTTGATTCACAGTGATATATGTGGTCCATTGGAATCTTCTTTCGATGGATGTCGATACTTTATATTGTTTATTGATGACCACACTAGAATGACATGGGTGTATTTTTTAAAGGCAAAGTCTGAAGCTTTTGAAAAAATTGTAAATTTTCAACACATGGTTGAAAATGAAACTAGAGAAAAGGTTGCGTCTTTGAGAACTGATAATGGAGGTGAATTCACTTCCACTGAATTCAATTATTATTGTTGAAACAATGGAATTAAGAGGCAACTAACAAATTCTTATACTCCACAATAGAATGGAGTTACTGAAAGGATGAACATAACTCTCATGGGCATGGCAAGATCTATGATGTAGTTTAAAGGGTTGAGCACAAAATATTGGGTTGAAACAGTCCATACTGCAGTTTATCTCAGAAATCGATCACCTACATCAGCTTTAGATGGACAAACTCCTTATGAAGCTTGGTACGATTTTAAACCCAAGGTAAATCATCTTAGGGTTTTTGGCTCAACATGTTATGCTTTAGTTCCTAAGGAAAAGAGGATTAAATTAGAAAACCGAAGTATGAAGTATACCTTCATTGGATACTCTGATGAAGAGAAAGGGTATAGATTACTTTCAGATGGAAAATTCATTGTTAGTAGAGATGTCATTTTTTATGAAACTGAAAGTAACAATTTAGATGAGATCTTAGTCATTTAAAGAAGAAAAACACTAAGGGTAAAGGTAAGTTGAACAAGTCAAAGCAAACATTTTGGTTTGAAAAGGACTTTGTTTCTACAAAAGACATATTTTTATCAAAAAGTTCTTTTGATTCATTTGATAATGAAACGACAAAAGACTCTTCTGATACTGAATCTTCAAAAGAATCTTTTCCAACCTCAGATATTTCAGATGATAGAAGAGCTTCATTTTTTGAAAATCATCTTTTCAATAATAATGGTGATTCAGATCCTCAATCCCCTCAACATAAGAAGCCAAAGTGGGTTGAACAACTTCTCAAAGATGTTCATTTAGATGAAATGAACAAAACATGAACTAGGGGATCTTCAAGAGCATAAACTAATTTTGTTCATGCTTCCACTAAACCTACTTCTTTTCTTGAAGCAGCTAGACATAAAGAATGGTAGGAAGCAATGATTAATGAATATGATTCAATACTTGCAAATGAGACTTGGAACTTAGTTGATTATCCACATGATGTTAAGTCCATCGATTGTAAATGGGTTTATCGAGTAAAGTACAATCCCACAAGTACAAATCAAGACTTGTTGCTAAAGGTTTTGCTCAACATGAAAGAATTGGTTATGAAGAAACTTTTGCACCCACAACTAAATGGAATACTATCAGAATGGTTATCAATTTGGTTGCACATAATGGTTGGAAATTACATCAAATGGATGTCAAAAGTGTCTTTATGAATGGAGATCTAAAGGAAGATATTTTCATGACTCAACCACAAGGTTTTGAAGCTAAAGGACAAAAACATAAAGTTTGCAAACTTGTAAAGGCTTTATATGGTTTGAAACAAGCTCCTCGAGCTTGGTATGTAAAAATGGATGAATACCTATGAAAGGTGGGTTTTCAGCGAAGTGAATCAGATGATACATATGTAAGATAAACACCTGGTGATACTTGTACTCTATGTTGATGACTTAATCATAACAGGAAATAATGAAGCTCACATCAAACAGGTTAAGGAAGAACTTAAAGTGGGGTTCAAAATCATGATTTAGGGACACTTCATTATTATATTGGAGTTGAAGTATCTCAACATCCTAACCAAATATTCCTTATTCAAATTAAGTATGCCACTGAATTGTCAAAGAAATTTGGCATGGAAGATTGTAAACCTTCTCTTACCCCCATGGAGCAAAAATTGAAACTTTCAAATTTTGAAGGGGGAGAATTGGTAAACAATACAAAGTACATGAATTGGTTGGAAGTCTCATTTATTTGACAAATACTCGACCAGATTTGTCATATTCAATCAATATACTTTCAAGGTTTATGCAGGAACCAAGGGAAAGTCACTGGAATTCAACAAAAAGGGTACTAAGATACATTCAAGGTACAAAAGATTTTGGTCTTCTCTACAAAACGAACAATTTTTTTACACTTGTTGGATATTCAGATGTTGATTTTGCAAGTGACATTGATGATAGAACATCCACTTTAGGTTATTTAATGAATATGGGTTCAACGACAGTGTCTCGGAATTGTAAAAAGCATACAACAATTGCCAATTCTTCAACAGAGGCAGAGTACATATCAGCTTGGGAAGTAGCATGTGAGATTGTATGGCTACGCATAATTTTACAGGATCTTGGTGAAACTCATAAATAACCAACTACCTTATTGATCAACAGTCAGTCAGAAAAAAAGATGGCGAAGAATCCAGTATTTCATTCAAATACTAAACATGTCGACACCAAGTACCACTTCATCAGATCGCTCATCATCAAAGACATCATCAAGCCTCAGTTTTGTCCATCTGAATATCAAACTTCAGATATTTTTACCAAACCTCTGGGTAGAATAAAGTTCACTAAGTTAAGAGATGAACTTGGTATTTGTAAAAATGAACTTTCGGATTAAATGGGGGATTGTTGGTCTCATAATCCTAAAGTTCTATAGTCTAAGTATTTTCTAGTATAAATGTTTTTAGAAATTAATTTATTCTATTATTAGGATAAGAACAACTAGCTTCTATGTAAATGACACCTATCATACTCATATGATTATGTGATTGGTTGTTCTCCTAGTTTTTAGTTTAGAGTTGAACTATATAAACTAGCTCCTTCTTCAAGTGAGATTAAGGAGTAGATTATGAGTTCTCACTTCAGATTGTAATCACTTTTTTCCTTATTAATAAAATTACGTGTCCGAGAAAACTTTGTCAACAAGATCAACATGAAATGGTTACAACACTTATGCCACCTTCAGTACAACAACCATCTACAAAAAAAACATCATCAAGCAAGTAATGAGTTCAGAAGATTTTCTCCAATGAGAGAATACATAGAAGAGTGACTAAGAAAATCCCTAATCAAGATCACCAAGACGGATCAACATGAAACAATTACAACAATTATGCCACCTTCAGTACAACATCCATCTACAAAAGAAGCAACAACAAGCAAGTAATGAGTTCGGAAGATTTCTGTCATAGTGAGTCAAGTAGCAACCCTATTCTCGTCCTTGCCATTTTTTCTTCTACAGTCATTTGTCATATTTCCTTTCTATTCTTCGTAATCTGTGAAACCTAAGGCTGATCCTTGATTGTTCTTCTTGTGTATTCTAGGTCTTTTTCATTTCATGGTCTATGGGAGCCCCATCCTAGTCCTCTTTGAAGAACAAACACAATCTTTTATTTGTAATACAAGACAATACTCTTTATTTATTTTAAAGACATCTATTATTTTTTAGGTTCCCAAAGAACTAATTCAGGATATATCTTTATCGATATTTCAAAAGACTTTGAAATTAAAGAACGAGATTTCAAATTCATAATCCTATTTGTGTTCAATGAAATGATCATTTAAAGTTCTCTGTCATATGTGGTCCATAATTTCTTTTCCCTTTCACTTAATATTGTGCTCAACTTTGATGAATATTGTGATGGAAATGTCGTCTTATTTTACTACACACTCTTTTGTGTAAGATATTGTAAATATTTACTTTCTACAAGATACCTGGTCCTTTTTCAAGTATTCTTGGCATGTGAATATTTATTTCAAGAATAAGCCTAGTCTTTTCTCCAACATTTATTTGTTATTGTATGTTATTTGAAATAGAGGAGTACCATCTCTTTAAAAACGTAGGGGGATTTATCCTCGTGAGGTTGACTTAAATATTGTAAAACAATCATTTAGATCAACACATATATTCATCTAATGATATTAATTTATTGTACATGTATTTGACCACCTCTAGATTTAGATGTCATTGTCAACTCATCAGTGGATAATGACAACACCTCATCAATAGATAATGATGGCATCTTATAAGAAGGTGATTTCAAAATTTGTGATTGTTAGTGATGCAGGAGCATCGCTATCGCTATCGAAATCCAAAAAGGTGGACGTGGAATCAGAATCGACACATTAGCACATCGAAAGAACCAAAGTCGAATCTTAATCAGCTTGGTAGCGGTGTGGATATTTTGAATTTTGTGTTGATTAAATTAGAGTGCGTAAATTCGAGCCACCGTTTGAAATGACGGAAACGAATGTAAATCCTTACACGATTGTAAATATTACAGGTGTAGGATACTTGCCCTGATTAGTCATTAGGTTGCATTTAATTGAGTAAGTAACCGCATGAGCAGTGGGTGATAATATTTAGATAG
The DNA here is from genome assembly GCA_009831015.1 of Picea engelmannii. Lineage (NCBI taxonomy): Eukaryota > Viridiplantae > Streptophyta > Pinopsida > Pinales > Pinaceae > Picea > Picea engelmannii. Next base: position 16,544 of record ML813120.1, read on the forward strand.
GAGGAGAAAGAGAAAAGAGGCTCTGGGTCCTTAGACAAGTTTTTATTGTAATAGTTATGAGGGATAAAACAACTATAATCATGTTTTTCTTTTGAAATGAATAGAACGGAGGAAATTGACCCAAATACACAGTGTTGATATAGTTTATGGTTTGACTGTGTTGTTATGTGTTTGTGAATGGATGATGTTCATAGTGAATGAATGAATAATTGAATGAGTTCAATTGTTTCTCTTTTGTAAGATTATGCAAGGAGTGCATGCAGAGTGCAAGGAGTGTGTATGAAGAAGTCTTTTTCGACTTAAAGCTCAAAAGAGATAGCGGGAAAATGTCGTATGCAGAGTGTGCATATTGAGCGCAAGAAGTGTGTATAGAAGTAAACTCATGTTAAAGTTTGAAAGCTCGGGAGGTTGAGCACAGAGCATGTCAGGAGGGCGTCAGGACGTCTTTTGAAGAAGCTATAGAGTGCAAGTGTGTGCTAAGGGACGAGATTTAATTTCAATTGTCAGAAGCTCAGGAGGAGTAGTGGTTTGAAGTCTCGAGAGGAAACACTTAGAAAAACTTCTAAGTTTTGAAGATTTGAAGTGTTCAAAGGTGAAGCGCAGAAAATTAAAGTTCAAAGGAAGAATAAGTATGGAGGATTGAGCGGGATAAATCCTTCAGAAAAAAATTCGGAAGATTGGATAAGATTGAGGGTCAAGATTCATTCAGGGGGAGCCAAAAACTTTTAAACCGTTAGATCTCGGAGAAGTAGCACACTGGTTAGTTGCAAGGAGTTATCGGAATTTCACAAAGCCAAAGGATTTGGTAGAAGTAGAGTGAAATTCACGAAACCTCGAGACGTGAAATCCTGAAATCATCAGGATTGTCCGTTGAAAGAAGACATGTGGCAAGAGATCAACGATTCGCTGACTCGCATAGTGGAAAGGTCAAAGGGCAGAGTTGTGAGAATTCGCAAACGCAAAATCACGACTTAATCACAGTCGTTGGCTAGAGAGTTAGTGTGGATCGTTGCTCTGATCCGAATATTTCACAATTTTGGGTATCGAAGGATCGGGATAACGGAGGTGAATCACATAAGGAGTTCCTGATACACGAAATCCTGACACGCTTGGAAGGATTGGCCCCGGGTCATAGTGAAGGGTCATATGGATGAAGGATAAGGGAGGAGCTAGCATATGCTAGGCCCTTGTCGGAATTTCAGAACTTGGGAGTTCGAGAGTTCGAAGGACGGAGAGTTGGTTGACTCATATAGCCGATACGCGAAATCACGACGTGCCTTTTCGAATAGGCGTGTGGTCACAAGGCGTGGTTACGTGGAAAAAGGCTTGCACTTAGTGCTTGTTCACACGGGTGGAATTTTGCAAAGACTTGTGGATTTTTTTCTTAGAGGTTCCAACAGGGAATCGAAGATTGTTTCGACTCAGTCTTGAGAAGATCCTAAGACTGGGAGGTCTCGCAGCCCTTGGAGAGGAGGGGGTTTGCACCAAGTGGTATCAGAGCCTGAAAAAAATTTGAAGTTGAACTCGGTGTGTTAGAAACAGTTGAAGCGATGCCGCCGAGGATACACACAAGACCACCTATAGAAAATTGTGTTGTAGGAAGAGAATTAAGAGAACTTCGTGCAAGTTTGGAAGCGATGGAAGAAATGCAAAGGAAAACACCTGTCGCTGAAGATGTCAGTGATGCAGAAAGCGAAGAAATAGAATTTGAGGAAGTTATAGGGGAAGATGCGGCTGAAGAACGCTTATTGAAAGTTGTTGTGAAGTTGGGAGCTAGAGCAAAGATGGATGTCCCAATGTATGAAGGTAACTTGGATGCCGAAGAGTTATTGGACTGGATAAGGTCCCTGGATAAGTATTTCGACTATGAAGATGTCGAGGAAGGAAGGAAGGTAAGACATACTGTCATGAGATTAAAAGGACACACAACACTATGGTAGGATGAACTGCAAGCAGAAAGAAGGAGCAAAGACAAACAAAAGATAAATAATTGGGATGGGATGGTAGCCAAATTGAAGGCTAAATTCATACCTAGGGATTACCAGATAGAGATGTTCAGAAAATTGCAAAACCTGAGACAGAGGGGTATGATAGTGAAAGAGTATATAGAAGAATTTTATAGGCTGAATATTAGGACTTGACAAAGAGAGAAGGATGATGAAAAAGTTTTCAGGTATATAAATGGTTTGAGGTATGAAATTCAAGATGAAATCAACATGATGACTGTGATGACAGTGGAAGATGTTTATCAGATTGCACTGAAAGTAGAAGAAAAGTTGGCCAGAAACCAGAGTCAACGGAACAAAAGCAGAGGCTTAAATAGAGGTAAGGGAGTTGTCTATGAAAAGGAACTGAAAGCTAAGGATGAGAATGAGAAATCATATCGTCACTTTGAAAGAGGAGGAAGTTCTCAAAGAAGACCGTTTGGTGGGAGAAATTATTTTCCTCTAGGAAGAGGAAGAAGTAGAGGAGGCAGAGTTAAATGTTATGCCTGTGGAAAGACATGCCATATGTCTTGGGAATGTCCCGAGGGGAAGAGAGAAGGAGGAGGAGAAGCACACATTTCTGAAGCCCAGAAGAATGTGGAAGCAGAGGCAACAAAAGAAGGACAAAATCTTATAATGAGAAAAGTTCTTCTAAAGCCAGAGAAAGAAATAGAAGACTTAGTTTAGCGAACGAGGTTGTTCAGGACTGCTTGTAAGACAAAGAAAAAAGTTTGCAAGATGATTATAGACAGTGGGAGTACTAATAATTTAGTATCAACAGAGATGGTGGAGAAGATGGATATGGAAACAACTGCACACCCAAATCCATACAAAGTATCATGGTTGCAGAAAGGACATCAAGTAATGGTAAGTCAACAATGCAAAGTTGAATTTAAAATAGGAGGCTATAAAGATGAGATTATGTGTGATATAATTCCCATGGATGTTTGTCATATTTTGTTGGGGAGACCATGGCAGTTTGATAGGAATTTTATTCATGATGGGAGGAAAAATACTTATACTCTGGAAAAGAATGGTAGAACCCACATGTTACTGCCAATAGAAGAGAAGAAAGAAAAGGAAGAAGCCATCACAAGAATACTTCTCATGAGTGGAAAAGAATTCTTGAAGGAGATCAAGAAAGGTCAGGAAATGCACTTTGTTGTAGTAAGGAAACCAAGAGTTATCCTTACCAATACTTTTGTGGATGATTTACCTGAAGAAATACAAGAATTGTTGGAGAATTTTGTTGACATAGTAGTGGATGAGTTGCCTCACTCATTACCACTTATTAGAAGTATTAGTCACCATATTGAATTGAGTCAAGGAGTTAGTTTACCAAATAAAGCAGCGTATAGGTTGACACCTCGAGAGAATGAAGAAGCTAAAAATCAAGTTCAAGAGTTGTTGGATAAAGGTTTAGTCAGGGAAAGTCTAAGCCCATGTGCAGTGCCAACTGTATTGAGTCCAAAGAAAGATGGGGGATGGAGAATGTGTACAGATTCTAGAGCTATCAACAAGATTACCATTAGGTATAGATTTATTTTACCCAGGATGGATGATTTGATGGATTGTTTGAGTAGAGCAAGCTATTTTTCAAAAATAGACTTAAAGAGTGGATACCATCAGATAAGAATGAGAGAGGGAGACGAATGGAAAACAACATTCAAGACAAATGAAGGTTTGTATGAATGGCTAGTCATGTCATTTGGATTGACAAATGCTGCAAGTACATTTATGAGGTTGATGAATGAAGTACTGAAGGACTTCATAGGTAAGTTTGTCATTGTATATCTGGATGATATATTAGTTTTCAGCAAAACAAAGGAAGAAAATTTAAAGCACTTGACACTAGTGATGAGGAAATTGAAGCAAGAAAAGTTCTTTTATGAAGACAGAGCTCATATATTTGGGTTTTGTGATCTCTTCAAATGAATTGAAGATGGATCTAGAAAAGGTGAGAGCAATCAAAGAATGGCTGCCACCCAGGAGCATATTTGAGGTGAGAAGTTTTCATGGTTTAGCAAATTTCTATAGAAAGTTTATCAGGAATTTCAGTGGTATATGTACACCCATGATGGACACTGTGAAGAAGAAGCATAAGTCTTTTAATTGGACAGAGGAGGCTGAGAAAAGTTTCAGAGTGTTGAAAAAGAAGATAATTGAACAACCAGTTTTGGTTTTACCAGATTTTGGAAAGACATTTCAGGTGAGGTGTGATGCAAGTGGAATAACTATTGGAGCAGTTTTGAGTCAAGATAATAGGCCAGTTGCTCATTTCAGTGAGAAGTTGAATGATGCTAAGGAGAAATATTCAACATATGACAAAGAGTTTTATGCAGTGATTCAAGCTTTGAAAAAATGGAGACATTATTTAATTCCAAAGGAGTTTGTTTTTTATAGTGATAATCAAGCTTTGCAATTTATTACTAGGCAAGAAAAGTTGAATTAGAGACATGCTAAGTGGGTAGAATTCATGCAGAATTTTACTTTCATCATTAAACATATTTCTGGAAGTGCTAACAAGGTTGCAGATGCTTTGAGTAGGAGAAGTTTGGTTGTACAGGAATTTCAAGTGAAGACCTTAGGGTTTGAGCACCTTAAGGAAATGTATCAGGAAGATTCATATTTTAAGGAGGCTTATGAAGCATATGAAAATACTTTGTTGAGGGATAACAACTCATGGTCAGAATATTTGATTCAGGATGGATTGTTGTTTAAAGGAAGCCAATTGTGCATACCAAGATGTTCAATGAGAAATAATTTGTTGAAGGAAAAACATAGTGGAGGTCTAGTAAGACATTTTGGTCATGACAAAACATCTGCACAACTGAGTAGTTTGTATTATTTGCCAGGTATGAGGGAAGATGTGAAGAAATTTGTAGACCAATGTAAGATTTGTCAACATGAAAAAGGGAAGAGACAAACCATTGGTTTGTATAAGCCATTGCCTATTCCAGAAAGGCCTTGGGATGCAATTAGTATGGATTTTGTATTGAGATTACCTAGAACCCCGAAGAGAAGTGATTCCATATTTGTTGTGGCCAATAGATTTTCCAAGATGGCACATTTCATACCATGCCAAAAAACAAATGACGTTGCACACATAGCCAATATGTTTTTCAGAGAAGTGGTGAGATTACATGGATTGCCTAGAAGCATGGTTTCAAACAGGGACACTAAGTTTGTAGGACACTTTTGGAGGACTCTATGGAAGAGGCTGAGAACCAATTTATATTTTAGTTTAGCATATCACCCTCAGACAAACAGACAGACCGCAGTGGTGAACATGAGTATGGGAAATTTGTTAAGGAGTTTAGTCACTGAACAAGGTCATTAGTGGGATCAGATTCTGGAACATGCAGAATTTGCATTTAACAATTCGGTTAATAAAAGCACTGGAAAAAGTCCATTCGAGATAGTATATGGAAGACAGTCGAGAGGGGTTGCGGAATTGAGAGAAATGAAACAAGATGAATTCATGAGCATTGGAGCAGAAGATTTTGCTACAGAAATGCAAAGACTTCATGATCAATTTAAGAGGCAGATACAAGATAGTAATCAAAAGTATAAGGACAGAGTTGATCAGAAAAGAAGGGAAGTTCAATTTGAAGTGGGAGATGAAGTTTTAGTCATTTGAGGAAAGAGAGGTTTCCAAGAGGAACATACAATAAGTTGAAGATGAAAAAGATAGGACCATGTAAGATCCTCAAGAAATTTGCAGCAAATGATTATGAAATTGAGTTGCCAGATAATGTTGGGATATAACCAATATTCAACATTACAGATTTGTATCCTTATAACAAGGATGACACAGGAGAATTGGATGATCAAGAAGAAATTTAGTGGGAAGAACAGATGCCCATAGTAGAAAAACCTCAGATGGAGAAAATTTTAGAACAGAGAGTTGGAAGGAAAACCAAAAGAAAGATGCATCATGAATATTTAGTGAAATGGAAGGATCACCCTATGGAAGATTCAAGTTGGGTAACTGAACCTGATATTTTGAAGCATGGAAAAACAGTGTGAGAGCTCATGGACATGAGTCCATCAGTATTTTGGCCAGAGGAGTATGATGCAGGAGCATCACTATCGAAATCCAAAAAGGTGGACCTGGAATCAGAATCGACACCTTAGCACATTGAAAGAACCAAAGCCGAATCTTAATCAGCTTGGTAGCGGTGTAGATATTTTGAATTTTGTGTTAATTAAATTAGAGTGTGTAAAGTCGGGCCACCGTTTGAAATGAAATAAACGAATGTAAATCCTTACGCAAGTGTTAATATTACAGGTGTAGGATTACTTGCCCTGATTAGTCATTAGGTTGCATTTAATTGAGTAGGTAACCGCCTGATTAGTGGGTGATAAGATTTAGATAGGAGGAGAAAGAGAAAAGAGGCTTTGAGTCCTTAGACAAGTTTTTATTGTAATAGTTGTGAGGGATAAAAAGACTGTAATCATGTTTTTCTTATGAAATGAATAAAACAGAGGAAATTGACCCAAATACACAGTGTTGATATAGTTTATGGTTTGATTGTGTTGTTATGTGTTTGTGAATGGATGATGTTCATAGTGAATGAATGAATAATTGAATGAGTTCAATTGTTTCTCTTCTGTAAGATTATGCAAGGAGTGCATGCAGAGCGCAAGGAGTGTGTATGAAGAAATCTTTTTCGACTTAAAGCTCAGAAGAGATAGCGAGGAAATTTTGTATGCAAAGTGTGCATATTGAGCGCAAGGAGTGCGTATAGAAGTAAACTTGTGTTAAAGTTTGAAAGCTCATAAGGTTGAGCGCAAAGTATGCCAAGAGGGCATCAGAACGTCTTTTGAAGAAGACACAGAGTGCAAGTGTGCGCTAAGGGACGAGATTTAATTTCAATTGCCAGAAGCTCAGGAGGAGTAGTGGTTTTAAGTCTTGAGAGGAAACACTTACAAAAAATTCTAAGTTTTGAAGAGTTGAAGTGCTCAAAGGTGAAGCGCAGAAAATTGAAGTTCAAAGGAGGAATAAGTATAGAGGATTGAGCAGGAGAAATCCTTTAGAAAATCATTTTGAAGATTGGATAAGATCGAGGGTCAAGATCCATTTAGGAGGAGCCGAAATCTTTTAAGTTGTTAGATCTCGGAGAAGTAGCACACTGGTTAGTTGCAAGGAGTTATCGGAATTTCGCAAAGCCAAAGGATTTGGTAGAAGTAAAGTGAAATTCGCAAAACCCTGAGAGGCAAAATCCTGAAATCATCGGGACCATCTGTTGAAAGAAGACACGTGGCAAGAGATCAACAATTCGCTGACTCGCAGAGTGGAAAAGTCAAAGGGCGAAGTTGTGAGAATTTGTGAAACGCAAAATTGTGATTTAATCGCAGTCGTTGGCTGGAGAGTTAGTGTGGACTGTTGATCTGATCTGAATATTTCACAATTTCGATTATCGAAGGATCGGGATAACAGAGGTGAATCGCATTAGGAGTTCCCGATACGCGAAATACCGACGCGCTCAGAAGGATTGGCCCCAAGTCATAGTGAAGGGTCATATGGATGAAGGATAATGATGCAGGAGCATTGTTAGCAAGTACACATGGCAGGACAACTCAATGCCTGAGGACCAATTCAGAATCTCAAACGTTGGCAGGTACTGAAATCTTTTGAAGCTAATAGAAAACAAAAGAGGAAAGATCACACTCGTGGAGACAAAATGAGCACGCGTGACTTGGGAGTTTAACCCTAGTCTCAATGTAGCCGCAGTTAGATAGCAGTAGTTTGTTTCTTTTTGTATAAAGAGAGGTTTTGTATGCCCTATAGAGGGGTTACAAGAATTATGAGCAAGTAGGAATTCTTGAACAACAGTTGTTGCTTTGATTTAGCTGTAACTATTTTCTTGATTTTGAATGAAGATAACAAAGGAAAATTGATTCAATGTATGGTGTGAATATTGCTTACAATTTCCTTGTTGTTGTCGTTAATCTTTTCAAGAATGAATGAATCTTGCTACGAGTGTATGTAGCTTTGAAATGCTTGCATAAAAATTTAAATCGTTTTTCTTCGTGAGTCGGTGCAAGGTGTGCACACAGTCCGCAAAGCGTGCGTCAACAGGGTTTGTTTCGACTCGTAAATCTCAGGAGAAATAGTGTAAGATTTCCTTTGCAAGGAGTGCAAGGTGACTGCTACAAAGAGTGCATAGTCGTCCGCAAGGATTCAAATCTTGTGTAAAGATTTATTGCAAAGAGTGCATAGGTTTGGAATTCGATGAAGAGTCGAAGCGACTCTGTAAAGAAGTCGAAGGACGAGAACCAAGGAATGCCAGTTGAACATCAGAGTTCGACAAAGAGAGAGAGATGAAGAGAAAGTTGCCAGGTATATGAATGGACTGAGGTATGAAATCCAGGATGAGCTCAACATGATGTCGGTAAGGACAATGGAGGATGCTTATCAGTTTGCGTTGAAGGCAGAAGAGAAGTTGGCCAGAAAACAAAGCCAGCGAGGTAGAGGTAAAATATCATCCCCGAACAAAGGCAAGGGAGTTTCCCATGACAAGGAGCATAATTCCAAAGATGAGGCTGAAAATCCACACAGTCACTCGGAAAGAGGAGGAAGTTCCTGAGGAAGACATGATGGTGGAAGAAACTCTTCTAGAGGAAGAGGCAGAGGAGGAATCAGATGTTATGCATGTGGAAAGACAAGGCACATGTCTTGGGAATGCCTCGAGAAAAAGAAAGAAGGAGGAGAAGCTTACATTTCAGAAGCACAAAGAGGGAATGTTGAAGCAGAAGGAGCAGAGGATGGAACATCCCTGATGATGAGAAAGATTCTCTTTAAACCAGAGGCATAAGTTAAAAATCCAGTACAGAGGAATAGTCTATTTAGGACAGCTTGCAAGACTAAAGACAGAGTATCCAAGGTGATATTTGACAGTGAGAGTATTGATAACTTAGTATCCACGGAGATGGTGGAGAAATTGGAGATGGAGACAACTGCACACCTAGAGCCATATAAAGTCTCATGGTTGCAGAAAGGACACCAGGTAATGATTACTAAACAATGCTTGATTGAATTTAAGATAGGAGGATATAGAGATGAAATTATGTGTCATGTAATTCCCATGGATGTATGCCATATTTTGTTGGGAAGACTGACAGGAATGTCATTCATGATGGGAGGAAGAATACATACACCTTGGAGAAGAATGGTAGGACACACATGTTTCTGCCAATAGAGGAGAAGAAAGTGAAAGAGGAAGCTAGCACAAGCATACTTCTCATGAGTGGGACGAAACTCCTGAAAGAAGTTAAGAAAGAACAAGAGATGCAGTTTGTTGTGGTGAGGAAACCCAGAGTCATCCTTAGTAGTACTTCGATGGATGATTTGCCTGAAGAAGTTTAGGAATTGTTGGAAAAATTTTGCAACATAGTGGTGAATGAATTGCCTAACTCATTACCACCCATTAGAAGTATCAACCATCATATCGATTTTATACATACAGACTAACACCTTGAGAGAATGAGGAGGTAAAGAACCAAGTCCAGGAATTGTTAGACAAGGGTTTGGTCAAAGAGAGCTTGAGTCCATGTGTAGTACCAACTATGTTGAGTCCAAAGAAAGATGGAGGATGGAAAATGTGTACAGACTCGAGAGCCATCGATAAAATCTCTATCAGGTATAAATTCCCTTTGCTAAGAATAGATGATTTGATGGACTGTTTAAGTGGAGAAAATTTATTTTCTAAGATAGATTTGAAAAGTGGATATCACTAGATCAGAATGAGAGAAGGTGATGAGTGGAAGATAGCCTTTAACAAAAATGAAAGTTTGTATGAGTGGTTTGTTATTCCATTTGGCTTAACCAATGCCCTGAGTACTTTCATGAGATTGATGAATGAAATACTAAAAGATTTCATTGGAAAGTTCATGGTTGTGTATCTAGACGATATATTGATCTTTAGCAAGACTAAATAGGAGCATTTGAGGCACCTGACACTAGTGATGAGAAGACTACAGTAGGAGAAGTTGTTGATAAACCTGAAGAAGTCATTTTTTATGAAGACAAAACTCATTTACTTGGGTTTTGTGATCTCTTCAAATGAAATGAAGATGGATCCAGAGAAGGTGAAAGCAATCAAAGAATGGCCATCACCAAGGAGCATGTTTGAGGTAAGAAGCTTCCATGGATTAACGATTTTCTATAGGAAGTTCATTAGGAATTTTAGTGGAATTTGTGCACCAATGATGGATACAGTGAAGAAGAGGCACAAGTATTTTAAATGGACAAAGGAGGCCGAGAAGAGCTTCAATACACTGAAGGAGAAAGTAACGGAGCGACCAATTCTACTCTTGCCAAATTTTGAGAAGATGTTTCAGGTAAGGTGTGATGCAAGTGGTGTTGTGATTAGAGGAGTTTTGAGCCAGGACAATAGACCTGTTGCTTACTTCAGCGAGAAGCTGAATGAGACTAAGAGAAAATAATCCACCTATGACAAAGATTTTTATGCCATAATCCAAGCCCTGAAGAAATGGAGACATTACCTTGTCCCACAAGAATTTGTCTTGTATAGCGATAACCAAGCTTTACAATTCATAACCAGACAAGAAAAATTGAATCAGAGGCATACAAAGTGGATCGAGTTTATGAAAAATTTTACTTTTGTCATAAAACATATTGTTGGGAATGCTAAAAAAGTTGTTGATGCATTGAGCAGGAGATGTTTGACTCTACAGGAATTTCAGGTGAAGACCTTGGGGTTTGAACACCTTGAGGAAATGTACAACGATGACCCAGATTTTAGGGAAGCATATGAAGCATGTGCGAATCCTGTGTTGAGAGACCGAAGCCAATGGACAGAGTATATGATTCAAGAGGGATTGTTGTTCAAAGGCAATCAATTGTGCATACCAAAATGCTCAATGAGGGACAACCTTTTGAAGGAAAAACATAGCGAAGGATTGGCTGGACATTTTGGCCATGATAAGACATTTGCACAGTTGAGTTGATCAGGGGATCAAAATTTGCTCAATTTTCAAAGTGCGCGGATTGAGACGAAAACAGTTCCATTGCGTCCGTCTCGTTTTCCTGATTCCGGCGGTATATTTATTTTCGCGAATGGAGTCTGTATGGAGGAGATATCGCGATTTAACCGCCAAGTCAAACAGGTAAAAAAATTAGGGTGCTGACTGTACCTATCCGTACAGTCCGTATGGCCATGTGGAGGGCCGTACCGTCATGCTGACGTGGCAGAGGACAGACGTGGCGCATTTGTATTGGATGGTTGTCAGCGAATCGGGTGCTAACACGTGTCTCTTCATTTTTGATTAATTTGGTTATGTGTAAAAAATATTGTTGGGAGTCCGCGGGTTTGAACCCCAGACCTCCCCCATAGCCAACGCCTTTGAAATAATCCGCTAGCCAATATACCCGCGCTTGTTCCTTGTTTGAAAGGCGGGAATTAATTTATTTAAGTTGGATGGTTGTGTTATTTTGAAAAGGGGGCGGGTCGGGGCTTAGCCCCGACCCATATGTTATACCATTTATATAAACTATATGTTATAAACCATGTAATAACACGCGCGCGGTGGTAATACATTGTTTTTATTACAATGTATTTTAATACATATTGTGTTAGCGTGGGGTTTTGAACCCACGACTTATGTGTTAAGAATTAGCGCGCGGTTTTAAACGGTTCAACGGAATAACTCCTTTTTAAGCCGAGATTTTGGTCGCATGGGCCATATGGCCGAGTGCCGAGACGGTTAAGGGCTGGAGGCGCCCTAACCGTTCTACGGTTTGGACCGGTGTGCGGTTGCGTACGGGTCTTGATTTTTCCGCTTAAATGAGCGTGTGTGCCAGGTTTGGAGAAGAAAAGTGCAGATTGTAGAACCAGAGACAACAAAGAAGAAGGGGAGACTTCAAGGAGGCTATCTTCTTCATTTTTCGACCGTTTCAGGAGTCGTCAGAGCCTAGACAGGGGTTTTGGGACGCTGCGGAGCCATTGGAGCAGTCATTTTGTTGATTTGAGCACTATAAGACTTGTTTTTAAGCACTTTGAGCAATTTAATATAAAAGATCCATTTGGAGGCTGGACCGGGAGATGTAGCCCGGAGTGGGGTGAACTCCTTTATCAAGTTGTTGTGTTTATGTCTGATGTTCAATGATTTTTGATGATGTCTATGTTTATTTCTACATAATTAATCCTTTCTTATGTGTTTCAAATTGATCCGGTTGCTTTAAACACATAACATTTCACTTGCAATTTAATTTAATCAAGCTTATCAAGTCTTCGTCTATTTTTAGATCAAGTTGGTATCAGAGCAAAGGTTTTGAAGACTTGATATTGTTTGCAAGTTTTGTTGGTGATGCTCACAAGGTTGAAACTCACACGAGGAGAAGGTCAACTTGTGGAGCCAAGTTCTTATTCGACGAGGAGGAAGCAGGTTCGTTCACCGCAGATTGCAGAGAGACATTCACCAAGCATGGCAC